>VWZS01000915.1:299183-317655 GCA_013397075.1 Rhabdornis inornatus | reverse complement strand
CGGCCGGCTCCGCCGGGCGCGGACGAGGCGGGGGTAGCCGCCGGGATCCGCACACGGTCGCAGCGAGTGCCCCTGCCCCCGCCTCGCTAAGCCCCGCCGGGTACCGGGGATGCAATGCCGGCGTGGCACCGGCACAAGCAGCCCCGCGAAATCCTGGTGCCTCGGCCCCGGCTCGGGCACTGGGGGAAACGGGCACCGCTGCCGCTCCTTCTCGGGGCGCTGCCTGCTGCCGCCTTGCCTCAGGTAGGGGGCATCGGGGAAGGCAAGGCATGGCACGGCAGCGAAGGTGGCGGCAGGACACCGCGGGGTTCTGCTGCTCCTCCGGCTGTGCGGGGGGCACAGCACGGTCGAAAGCCGATGGTCTTCCTGGTCTTTCGGGCATCTGTTAACGCAACAGCACCAACACTGTGCAAAAACTGGTGCATCATCAGTAACACCAGCATCAATGGAACCGCTGAGCAATCCCCTCCGCAAAGCCATCAGAAGTCATAGGGGTTTATAGATGTCGTTCACTTTTTTCCACGGATTTCATCGAGGACAATGGAATTGCACAGTTCATTGGTCGTTCAGTGTGGCCTGACAATATATATCTTTTGTGTAGAAATGGTAAAACAATTTAACTAAAGTGAAAACAGAGTTTGGAGGACAGTAAGGCAGTGAAAAAAAACTTTTTTCTTTTTTCTTTTTTTTTTCCCCCTGAACTTATACACAGCACTAAAGATGTAAAATTCAAGTAAGCTTTGCAGCACATGATGTCAACACCCTTCTACAACACCGGAGAATTCAGCATGTGTCCTCTGGTGCTCCCTGCCCAGCAGCTGTCCCAGCTGGCAGTCTGCTCTTGTTCCCTTAGCAATAGTATTAGTAACTTTAAGAACTTCAAACCTGGTACAAATGGCAAAGCTGTCTGCGGTTTAGTAGGTACAGAGCTAAGAAGCAGGATTAATGATGTTTTTAAAACATCAAAGGTAAAATTATTGCCCGGTTAAGTCAAGGGTGAGAATGGCATCCCTAACCCTTTGCATTCTAGTTAGGAGTTTCCAGTATAGAAAATAGAGGATTCAGTTTATATTAATTTGGTTCCATGCATGTTGTCCAATTTCATTGAAATCCATAGAACCTTTCCTAATAAATGCAGTTTTGGAAAGCTTCTTTGAAAGATCAAAGGATCCATTTGCTGACCTACAGATAATTTCTAGCGTAGATGCCAGTTTTATTATCATTACGCACCTGAGTTATCGGGACTAATATATCTGAATTTTACATGAGAAATAGTCTGTCTTTTAAAGCAGGAAACAAGCACACCTGCCATGTTATATTTTGTCGTATCCCCAGTGCTCACTTGTGTGGAATAAAAGCAGCATGCAGGAGTTCAGAAAGGCAGAAATGAAATAAAACTGGTGTAAACAGTTTACAGCTCATGACTGAGACAACTGAGTACACTCTGCAGTTTTATGGCCATAGCTCATCAAGTTTATTATTGGAAAAAGATGAAAATGTCCTCTAACCTGCTGCTTCTGTACTTTCTAGGTGATCATAAGAGCTGCTTGGAAAGGATGAAAGAGCTATAAATCCTTGGTTTAATATACATCATCTAAGAAACTTGCAGAAAGGACTGTGAAAATGTGAAGTCAATAGAGGCTCTTCCCAGGTTGTTTTTAACATGAATTTTACAATGTCATAGGCTTGGTAACGTTCCATGTTATACTTCAGTTGTAATTTGCATTTATCTGCTAAACCATAATGTTGCATATTAGAAGCTTCACCATACCATATTGTTTTATTTATAAAGCTTAGTACTGTTGCTGGTCGACAGTAACTATTTCACTGTTCAGACACAACTACAGGTTTTTCATGTTTTTCTGTGATTTAATTCCTGCTCTTACTGTCTCTAACAAGTTTCTTGGCAGTTTTCCCAGCTGTTCTAACAGTCTCCTGGAAAAAAAACTCCAAAAGTTTAGAAAGAATTATTGATAGTTTTTCCATTAAACGTGTGAAACAGGAAAATTTGGTAATGAAGTACAAGAAAACAAGTCTATCCTGGGATCTGATTTAAGGCCAAAACATAAAAACTTGCACATGAATAGTGATAGACCTAAGAGGAATGAGAACCTCCAAGATCTGAGTTTCTTCCCCACTAGACACACACACACACACAAGTTATACAAACATCATTCTGAAAACACTTTTAACAAAATTTACCGCATATAGTGTTCGTTTTGTTCTTCCTCAGAAGGAAGAATGAACTTTAAAAAACAAAATTAACAAGGCTGTGAGATTGCATGAGGTCTAATTATGTAAGATAAACGAAGTATAAAACATTATTATAAGAGATTATGAGAAAAGGATTATACTAATCAGGAGAAGAATTGGCAACAGTTGCTGGTTTACAAAAATTACAACTACCATCCACTCTGCGATATGGGTGGCACATATATAGTTCTGGATGTTGAGCTTTCCTGGGCTAACATACCACAGAACCTGTCAATTCATTTATTAATGGTACATTGCTGGAGGATTTCCATGAAGACATCATCTGTTTTGTAGGAAGAAGTAGGTGGCACGGGATGGAGGGAATCAGAGCTTGTGACTACTAATAATCACAAGTCAAGTTCTGTTCAAAACAGCCAAACAGTTGAAAGCCCCTTCATAGGCACTGCAAACAAGCAAGGAGTGAGAATCTTGCAATTAAATACAGATTATCAAAAGCCTTTTTAATGTGAATGTTAAAATATTCAGACAGTGCAATGCTGCTGTTTTCCAGAGCTATTTCAGAGTTTATCCCACCTTTATATTCTACATCAAAGAATTTTTATGGAATAATTCTGGATGTGTTTAGGTTTTGTAGTCTGTCCATGGTATACAGATACTCCCTGGTTTCACAAGAAAACACCAATTCCATGTACAGTATGTTTCAAGTTCACTCTATTTTAAATATAGATATTTTCTTAAGCCAAGTAAAGGTCATTCAGTACTGTAGAAAGACCAGTGTCAAACTTGAAGAGCAAGAGTATTCCTTGAAGAATTACACTTTTTTTAAAAAAGGGCCATTTGTGAAAATGCCTTAGGGATATACCAAGCAGTACTAGGTTTTAATGGTTTAAGATAGCTGCCTGCTGTAACACTTCTGCTGAGTTATTAGGTAAAGCCTTAACTTCTTTTTCAAAAATCTGAATTGAAAGTTCTAAATCATTTACATTTTACTCTGAGGTAGAAATCTAATAAAAGTAAATTTGTCTGTGACTGATCTTTCCATGGATGACCTTTCAGCTATAGGAGTGGGTTGACTTCTCAGCTGTTATATTTTGTGACTTTTTTCCTGCCATACTGATAGTTCTTCCACAAAGGAGTAAGGGAGTGTTTCCCATCATTTTCTTTTATGAATGAGAAAATCATTAAAGCTTATTAAGTAATTGTGGCTAGCCATGGTCTGGGAAAAAAAAAAAAGAAACTGAATAAAAGCTCATTTTCTACACCTTCTCAAAAGAGTCTGGGATTTGGGGCCTGAAAAGCCCTCCAATCAGTAAAAGGTAGTTACAGAATCACGTATGTATTAATGTTAGACTTAGGGGATGCAGACACACAAATTTGGGAAGACAAGAACTTCCTTTGTGGTATAATAGAAGAAGGAAATTGTAGCAAAGAACAACGTATGATTTTCAAGGAAAGCCACAAGACTGTTACACTTTCCAGGGCTTTAACCCGTGTCTCAGGCAACTTTGGGCAGTGGGAAGCTGTTTAGGGCTAAAGAATGAGTATAGGTAAATTCACTACTCTTTTTTTCTGTATCTTTACTGGTCTTACACTGTTTTTAAAATAATTATGTTCAAGGATTTTGAATAGTTTTCTTGATAATGCTCTGGTGATTTTCAGGCATCATAGAACTGTTTAAATGGAATTCCTTTCTCTAACTTGTATCAACTAATGGCTTATTGAGCTGAGATCTGGGAAGGCTTGAACTAAAATATATTGAGTTACTTCTTGGTGTGGGCCCTTAAAGGCAATCCACAGACAAGGAAGCAGAATCATCAGAGGTCTAAAAAAAGTGAAAAACATTATCTGTATGAAAAGTTACTGGGGGTGTCCAGAGCACACAAGGGGGCTTTGCCAAAATAGACCAAAATAGTCTTTATGTATGCTAGAGCTATGGAATGTCATAGGGAAAATATTCACACCAATTGCTTTAGCCTGCTCTCATACTATACACTGTATTTATGCTATGGGCTGAACAGAATTATATTCACATAATGATACAGGTAGGGTTCTGGATGTCCCTGTACTGCAAAGCACGTATCTAAGTCACATGCTGGAGCTGGCCAACTCTTTTTATTTGCCCTTAGGGCTGTGGAGAGTTTGCAGGTCTGTGCCTGCCATGAGGGACACCCACGGCAGGGATTGCACTGGGAGGAGAATGATCTGTCACCTTCTCTCCTGCCACTGAGCTCTTCTGCAGACTCCACACACCCTAGGGTTTGCTCTGGGGGAATATGAGGCTAGTTACACCAAAAGTCCTTCATCAGTTATAGTTTCAGCAAGCTTTACAGAGGAAAGGAAAAGGGAAAACGGGAACACCAAATGTCAGCAGCTGAGAACAGAAAATCCCTGCATAATTTCACAGGACAAAGAAAAAGCACTTATCCAGGTTTGGAATTTTATCCCTGACCAATTTCAAAGGGCAGCTCTAGGCATTCAGTCATCAAAGCTTCCTAACATCTAAAAAATGAAAACACAGTATTTTCCACCATGGAAAATACTAGAAAATCTAAGTAGAGGCGTCATTGCTGCCTAGCCCTATAATATTTAACATGAACATATAAGCATATCAATAGTAAAATTAAATTTGCACCAACTTCTTGATTACCAGCAACTATTAAAAATTGTAAAAATAAAACTGTTTAAAATAGCAGAATTTGAGAGATTTAAAAGCAGCATCAGAAATCTAGGTGAACCTGTTTAATATACAGAAGACTGAACAAAAGGGTACTTTTAGAATATATGATTTTAAGACTCTAGGATGTCCATTTCATTTTTGTCTCAAAGCTTTTAGAAGCCTGGTACTTCCTTGAAAAGTTGAAACCTTCTTGTCAGAGGTTATTTCACTTTTAAGCCTCACCTATAAAAGCTACTTGGAGACATTTTGTTTCTGATGAGAATTTATTGGATGTTTTCCTTCTCCTTTTTTTTCATTCTGCCTGTCCAGAAGTTTGCTCTTTGCTCTTCTTCCAGCCTTTCAGCTATTGACGAAGTTCTTGGCAGAGATTTCCGAGCTCTGAAACACAGAATACAGAATTCCAGTGACTAAAAAAGGCTTGTGGAGTCTTTTCACTGACTTCTGTGGGCTTTGGATCAAGCCCTCCGGCCTTATCTAGTTTACCCAAATAATGAATAAACAACATCAACACAGAGCTACAGTACTGGGATCATTTGTCAAGTACTTGCCAGAGCTGGAACAAATTCAGATACTGCCAGAGGAACTCATTTGCTGAAGAGAAGCTATGCCAAATTATTTGCCATTATCAGGTTTTATCTATTGATGAGCATTCCTGAAAAAATACCTTCCTGTGACATGAAGAGGAACACCCACGGGATATGTTAGTCAAAAGGCCTATCAAAACATGATAGAACATATATTCCAGCACACAAATTATTCATGTGGTTTATAAACATTATAAGAATATATTTCTCAGATGGTGTTCCTCTTTAGGGATCTCTGTTTAATATCACACCCTGTTCTCATCCTCATTGGACTGAAAGTGAATGGGATAGTACCATGGCTTTCAAAACATGTTATCTTGATGTTTGCAGGAAAACATTGATAAAGCTTGAAGGGAAATATATCCTTTGCTCAGCTTCTCCTTGTGTTGATGCTAACAGGGAGAACTGCATGGGGTAAGGATATTACAGCAGAGACTTTCCAATTTGCACAGGAATTTAGAGGGATAAAAATATAGACATGCAGTTGGAACATGTTCATCTCTGTTACACATGGAGTTAAATACACTCCTGATGCAAACACATGCTATCACTCCTGCATAAATATTTGCTCCTGAGCAAAGTCCCTTAGCACCTGCAGAAAGCCTTTTCTGGGGCCCAGGCCAGCAGTCAAGTGTCACAGCATGAAAAACTAGCAGGGAATGAATTACACATTTCCTTGCAGGGAGTGTGACCAGGATACACACAGTCACCTTCACTGCTGCTGCAGAACTACTCACTAAAAACTTCCAAAAATTTCCAAATGCATGCTACGACCAGAGTCAATAATTGAAAGAGGAATGGGGCAAAAGCAGACAGCTGAAATCCAAACACTGCTTTTAAGCTAGTTCTTGACTTAGAGGAGAAAAAATAAGAAAAAAATAATCAGAAAGAGGTGACACATGATCTGTTTCTATGATTTCTCTTATTTTCCTTTCATTGACCTCAAAATCTCATTTCTCCCCTTCATCTTTTTCTATTTTATTCTCTTTTCCAGACTCAATCCCACTTCTCTTTCCATCTCACATCCTTTTATTGCCTTCCCTTCTTGTTGTCTTGCTTAAAAGTATTTGCAGCTGCTGAAATCAGTAAAAAGGAAGAGTCACATGAAATAGGAGAATCCCCAAGAGCTAAAATACATGACAGATTATGACATGCCACCAGTAATCTATTGAATTCAAGACTGAAAAGATTATGACAGTATATGAGTAGTTTTTCCAAAATTCAGTACAGTGTTGTACAGCATAAGGATGTTTAAACTCCTCACAGAAGAAGCCCAACAGCTTAAATTGATCTGCAAAGATTCAAAACCTGTAATCAAAGCCAAGCTGTCTCCTCCAATACAAAGTCAACTAGCTAGCCCTAGCAGAGTAGGATATCAGGCCCATCAAGGTATAACAGGTGAGTAGAGCTGAAAGCAATGACAACAAAATCACTTGATAAGAACATCTTTTGGGTTTTAATCTATTGTTGACTATGATAACACATGGACCAGAGCACTCTGCAGGAGTGTCTCTGCGGAGAGCAGCAGTAGAACAGCTTGAGAGCCACTGCTCAGTGCCAAAAAGAAGTCTTCACTCAGGTCTGATCTTGTTTCACTGGGCAAAAAGGCCCTTCAGCAACTGACATTACAGGGCTCAAGGAAACACTCAGGAGCGTCTTTAAAAACAAAGATTTCCCACACATTATAATTACAGAATGGTCTTCAGGACCACACCTGAGCACAGGTCCTGCTACCGTCAGCATGGGCTGTGTGTTCAGATTTGAGAGAAGAATTTAAAGCAGATTAATTCATACATCCAAACCAAAACAGATCAGATGGACAAGATTAGCTCTACCATTCTTCCTGCAGTCAGAATTAGCAACTCAGGAGCCTTCTAATTTGCCAGTAGTTCACACTGTGGCTCCACACTAATCCAGCTGATGCTGCACCTCCATCTATTATGTCATCTGTTCTAGGATTTCAGTTTATTCTGGGTTTAAAGATTCTGTCTTCATATGGAATAAGTGTGCATTATATATACCTCAGTAAGTTATCTGAAGTTTATTTTGGAAAAAAAAAAATATTACAAATAAATTACTACGAACTTTAATTTTGGCTCAGATTGATGAGTTGAAGTACAGAGAATCACTAGTACAGGGTACTGCTTCATACAAAAAGGCACTGGAAATAAAACACTGATACTGGTATGTAAGTGCATTATAACCAAAGAAGCTATAACTGCTCTCAAGGACCCAAAAATTGTCTTTCTCACACCACAGAAATTAAAACTTCACCTGTTTCCAGCACAAATCCAAAACACAGCCCCATACCAGCTACTATGAAGAAAATTAACTCTACCCCAGCCAAAACCAGCACACAGGGAAGGCAACAAATAGTTCAGTTACTTATATGCTGTTGCAAGAATTCAATCATTTAAATCTGCTGGGGTGAAACAAGTATTTTCTGTCAGGGAAAACAATTTCTTCTTAAGCTGTTAAACTGGTAACATGGCAATTTATTTGACGTAGGATTTTGCAAATATGTTTTCTTTCTCACAAGATTTATCAATACACTGCTAAAGTTTTTCAACTTTTTCCTGCAGAATCCAACTCAGCTCACAGCTTGAAATAAGAAAACAATGAATGCTGCTTTCTCTATACTTTTTCCACCTGAAATAGATTTCAAAGTCTAAAGTGACTGAGCAGGGATGTGGAGGGAGCCCATGTTTTTCAGTTCTTACTGTTGCAAAGTGCAGCTGCAATGGACACAGGCACCTTAAAGTTGGAGAGGAACAGTTCATCCTGCCTGGGGATTTCTCCCCCCGGGCTCCTGCAGGTCACCGGGCTCCCAGCCAGATGACACACTCTGAATCACAGCAGTGTCACTCAGGGTGTCTGAAGGCACCTGAAATGGCCAACACGCAGTAAAATCCCAGCTACTAAACTGGAGCAGCTCAAGGGCTGCTTTTTGTGTTGCTGATTTGTCCTTGTCCATGGCAGGACACAGAGCAGTCACCAGTTACAGCTTTGGGCTGCCTGTTCCGTGAGTCTGTCCTTTCTGTGAGGATGTCTACTTTTGTCTTCTAAGATTAAGAGCTCTGATATTTCGCCCTGCTTCCTTCAGCACTGTAGGGAGCCATTACAGTCAGGCACTCTGTCTGGGACAGAGCCTTGCACAGCTTTGGATTTGCATGGTTCAGACAAAAGAGAAGGTGTTAGCAATGCTTGAGGGTCATCTATTCAAGTCTTTCCATCCAAATTTTCTGAAACACTAAATATTCACCTGGTTTAGATCTAGTAGGAATTTTTAGCATATTTAGTGTGTACTTGACTTCTGCTTTCACCTGTTCTCTTAGGTTTGCTTTATTTTTTCCTGACTGCAAGCAACATATGTGAATATTTTTTCTTTCTTATTAGCAATGTTCTATAAATGTCTCATGGTTTTTTACATTGAATTAATTCTGGAAATTAACTGTCTCTGCATATTTTCATATACTTGGATCTCTACCTAGAGAGCTTGAAGCACCTAGGTTTTATCAAAAAACTGAAAAAAGTGTATGATACAAATTTACCTTATAATTTGATGCTTTTTAGCTCAGTCACATAAGCATTGAAATTCACAGTAAAATGGCTAATTTGAATGCCATGTACATGGGCAAATTGGTAAAGGTAAGGTAGTCAATGTGACTGCACATACATTATGTGACTTAGGTCAGTACTCAAACTCTGAATATTTGCTTAGGATTACACTTCTGCCACAAGGCCCCCTGGTTAAATAACAGCCTCATCAGAAAGCTGTGTACAGGGAGTGATCTTTTCCTGAGAAATGTTTGGTTTGATCTCATCCTCTCCATCTAGTCAGATCCTTCTACTCATGCACCTGTTGAAGACTGGGGTTTTTTTCAGTCAAGAAACACCTATTAAGTGTAGATCTCTTCCTTCTTCCATACTGCCTGGCACCCTGTTTTGCATATAGCAAAAATTACCTGAACTACTTCTTCTCTTGTGATGACTACAAATTTGGATTCCCACTGTTCATCATGAAAATATTTAATATATTTTGCCCATCTTTACAGGACAGCTTTGTATTCACAGCATCTTCTTGCATTTTTAAGTACTATGCCCTGAATATACTTTCTTATCTCTTATAATGTCTTGAGCTTTTAGGATATTATGACTTTTTCTAACTTTTTCTAGTTGCATGTTTCTCCGTTTCATCAGATCATAACTTCACCTATTCCCTCTGACATTTTTTCAGTTTTTCTGTACTGCTTATGCAATATTGATATTCCTTTTTCTATTTTTGTTTCCTCTTTATGTATACTGATCCATGATATATTCAATAATTCACAGGTACTTACTAAAAAAATCTTTTCATCCCTAATGCAAACACAAACACGCAATTCCAGCTGACGAATATGAGCTGTGTATATAAAGCCCTTACAGGAGCTTCTTTTTGCTAACATTGCAGCTCTGGTCTCCCATCACTACCATGACTTCTCTCTCTGTTCATCTTTTTAAATGCAGCCTCCTTCTCCTTTGGCAGTTTTCTCCTCTCTAAATATTCTTGCAGCTACAGCTAATCACCAGCACAGAGAAATAGCCATCCCTGCAGCAAGCCACAGTCCTCTGTGGTCTCAAATTTCTTCAGCTACTAAAGAAAAGGTAAAGCTCCCCTTTAACCACAATGCACACAGAAGGGACACAAAACCAAATACCCCAACACATGGGCTGAGTGAGGCCTTTCCCTGGGGCTGACAAATGGAAGCAGGAAGGATCCAACCCTTGTTTCTGCAAATACAGACGGATAAACCCAGCTGTAGTTGTTGGCATGGTTAGGAGACTCTTCTCACTGGCACTTGTGGAACTAATTGTAAAGCCCTGTTTTAGTGCGTGGGAGGCTGGAGATAATTTTAGTGATGGTGCAAAGTGCCAGACTTATCAGACATGGAAGATGTTGCTCTAGATTTCGCTTGTGTAGTGCTTTATGCCTTCTCTAACTCAGTGGAACAAAACATTACTGGTTTTACTGGAGGGGGGTTGATTTAATAATTGTTAGCACACTTGTTTTGCAGCACCAATGACTAGACCAAGTTTTCTCTTCACAGAACCAGTACTGTACAGGCAGAAGGATTAAGAGTGTCATTTTGCTGGTGTCTGCCTATTCTGCTGTGGAGTCAGCACTTCCATGCACACAAAATTATTCAACATATCTTTGGTACCACAAGCAAGAAAATTATTAAACTTTCTTATGCATCAAACCAGGGAAGCCATTAATTTCTTATTGGAGGGCACAAACTCAGCTCTGAACAGTCTTCTGTTGTACTTTCTTGGAGACAAATACACTTTTTAATATTTGCAAACTCTGGAAAGGCTTGGGAAAAAGTGTGTATTGTGTTACCATACTAACCAGAGACAGGATAGTTATTTGAAACATAATTTATTTCTTGGCTTGTCCCACAGTATTTTGATAATTGTAGTGAAAACTTTAAACAAATAGATGAAATACAGTATATTTTTGTATCATTGAACTCTGGGGATTTTATTGAAGGGCAGAAGAAGAATATATTGGCTTTTGAACTAGAGCTTCCACTGGTCGAAGAACACCATCCAGCCATTGGCTGTGTTTGGAACTGTAAGTCAAAGCTTTTCTGATGTGAAATATTAGACATGTCAGAGCTACCAGTTTCATCAGCCACAGCAGAGGGTGTTGGTGATCATTTTCAGTAAAAGTGTCCCTATGACAAAGCCTTCAGTCCCGCACCCTTCACTTATAAGAGAGGATATTTCCAATTGATCTATAGCATCCACAGTGGAGTGGAATGGATCCATCATGAGTCTGATTGCCCTCACACTGCAGGAAAATTTGGCTCACTGTCATGAGGCTCAGGCTCATATTCATATTTGAATATCTGTTCTGAGGATTACACTGCCTACCCAGGAGTAACTCACATATCCAGGTAGTCCTGCCCTCCCTGGGGGCAGATGTTCCTCTGGACTCCAGAGCTTTGTTGCAGGAGCTGCCTAATCCAGTTTACACTTCCAGCTTCCACCAGTGCAGGTATTCTCAGCAGTCATTTTATAGAAGCATTTCACCTGATGGTGAAAGACACCTGGTAAAGAACCACTGTCCTCGAGAAAATACAGACAAACACCTCCCTGCCCAAACCCCAATCCATTATCTGAAGCATCTGCTTTTCCTCCTGCAACCCAGAGAACAACAGTGATCCCTGAGGCTGATAGGACCGGCTTTCTTCTTCCTCTTGACATCTCTCTCTCTGGCGAAAATCTTTTCTGGCCAAAAGCAACTTGGACACAGGCTTTGGCCTTTCTGCCCTACATGCCTGCTCTCACCTCTCCCTAGAAATACAGTGATTTCCCATCTGACCATGTTAATATCTGTAATCAAGTGGGATGAATAGGAAGAGAAGCTGTAACTCTGCTTTATGACAACCTCCATTCCATGTATCGCTACCCAAAATAGAGACCCATGTTAAAGGACTAGTTTCTTTAGTATTATTTTGCAATGTTGGATGAAGAGGGATTGGAAGTTCATGAATCTGAGAGAGCAAGCAATAGCAGCATATAAGAATGTATGGACCCAAGAAAAAGCCTCACAAATAGGCTTGAGTGAGCCTGAAACAGGATTTAGATCTGAAAAACTGTTGCTGCTTAAGATCTACCCTATAGTAGTGGAAAACAAGGCTTTGATTTTAAATAAACAGGACTGTGCCACAGACACACCTGATTTCATCACCAGTTTCTCATCAGACTGTGAAATAACCCACAGCACTGAACTTGACTGTTCATGTCAACCAGAAGAGTCCAGCATGTTTAAAAGATAGATAACTGCAAATAGTAAAGCTCCTTAGCAGTAACCTGAATTCAGACAATTTTAGTAACTACTTCACTCAGCTTGTTTTTTGATACAAGCAGAGCTGGCAGAAAAGAAAAAAACCTCAGTTCTGAAAGCCAAGGGCAAAGAAACAATGTGGGGAACAAAACGAAAGTTACCTCGTGAATGGCAAGTTTTGGCTTGCTTCTAACTGCAGTAATAAGAAGGCAAAGTGATTCACTCTGGCAGAGTTTCCCAGCTTGAGGAGTTTGAAATAAAACGACCGCCCACCACAACTGCTGCCTGTGAGCGAGCTCAGGGAGGGGGGCAAGGGCAGCGTGAGAGTATTGGGGTGATATGGGGAAGGTAGAAATGGAAAGTTCATCTTCAGCAGGGTAGGGATAAATGTTGGCCTGCTGGGGAGGAGGGAAGAGAGGTAGTAGCAATGGTATTGCATTCTTGTAAAAATAAAATTGAGTTCTGTGAAAGAAAAACTGTTCTGCTCTTTTATAGAGGTCGGGAGATGAATGTTCATGTGTGCCACATAGCACTGCACCTTGGAGGATTTGCCAGGTCACCATATGAAGTCTTCATTTAGTCAGCTGCTGAGGGAAGGTGTGTATGTATATATATATACACATATATGTATTAGAGGTGGGTAGGAAGGGTGGCATGACCTACCTGTGGCAGGATAGTCACAGAGTGACAAAATAAAGCTGATATTGATTTTCTGCCTGAGAGTTGTTAATATTCATCTGGATCTTCAAACTGGATCAGGCTGAAGCTTATAAAAAGTTGGCCAATCACAGCAAGATTTTCCAACAAACCTGTTAACATTTTTCAAGTACAGACATGCTGATACAACTTAAAAGAAAGGTACAGAATTGCAAGTCTCATTACTGTCACTTAAATAAAACTTCCAAGACAATTAATTAAGTATGTATACTTTTAACTTTGTGAAAATGTATGCAATAGGTAATAAATTTTATTTTCTTAACCTATATTTAGGTGGGCACAGCAAAGGTTTTTTTTATTATTACTTCCAAATCACTTATCACCAAAATCGTACTTTGGCCCCAGGCATTTTCCTCATTTCTTTCTATTCTGTAATTCAATGACCACAAAATTACACGAGGTTAACTACAGAAAGATTAATTTTAGGTTGTAACCATTTCATCTTGCTTGGGCGTTTCTTTCTGTGGGCCATCTGAGCTTGATAGCTTGATACCCACAATCCATTTGCCCTTCTTAAGGGAACTTACATTTAGTGGTTTCAGTCCCTTTCAGTATGTAGACCCCAAACAATTATCAATGGGTCTTTTGACACTTCCATAAAAATTTAGAGCCTATTGGCAGTAATTGGGGAGTTTTTTACCTGCTATTTCTTAGCAGTAGCACCTCAGATGTCCATGGACCACAAACCCAAAGTTACCTAAAGCCTCCGTGACTTGCACAGAGTTACTCCACCTGTTCTGCAAAGGACTCTGCCTTTAACCTTGTATTAATGAACAACACTAAAGTTTTGGGCAATGTATGAACTGCATGGGACATGAAATCCGTCAGCCACTTGAAATATGAGCCCAAAAATGGTATATAGGCTCTTGTATAATAGAGGTATGAAGAAATGCCAAGGTCTATGGTTGTATCCAAACCTCATGTTTCTAGTTCCTTCCTTCCTGTACATCTGTAGGAAGAACTGCCCATATTTGGGTCTAAGAGTTCATTGAGAACCATTTTACAGCCTGGGTGTGTGAAACTTCACTGCAGCATGGTAGGACAAGCTCACAGAAGAGAGTCCTCCTCCTCCTGCAGCCTGCCTAACCCTCCAGCCCTGAACAAGGGTTTTCCCCAAGGGTTGCTTGAGTCCCAGGAAGAGAGAACTCAGAATGAGCTGAACCCACGGATAATTGAATGAGCACTGCCTCACCGGAGAAAAAACAAAAAGGTTTGAAAAACTCATGCTTCGAAAGGTCCTGGTCACTGGCATGGAAGTTTTTCTCCTCTGATGATGTTCCTTTCTGATTTGTTTTTATAAGTTTAGGCAGCTCTCTCTGCTAGTACAGCTGCTGCCAGAGTCCTGCCAGAGGAGCCATAATTTCTTAATAGCCTCCACCAATGAGCTGTCCTGTTAACAAAACAGAAGAGAAAACACAGTTGTAGAGCAGGCAGGTGTAACCTCAGGCTAAGGAGGCAGCCGCTCATAGCACCTTCTCTAACACGGCCCCAGAGGAAACCTGGAACTGGTGCACCCAGGAGCAGGTGGGATGTGACCCTCCCTCCTGAAACCACCAAGTTTCTGTCCACCTACTTAGACATGTAAAGCCAAGCTTCAGCTGTGCACTGAGGCAGGCAAACAAACCCAGGAGATTTCACGTGTCCCATTCATTTCTGAAGAGGGGCCTGGCAGTAACACATTGACAAGCCAGGCCAACAGCTATTCAGGATGATCAAGAGCAGTGACATTTCCACATTTTCAGAGCTCTCAACAAACATAGCTAATTAAGTCTTGCATCATCTCTGCAGTTAAACACAAGTAAGTATTCATCTCCCCTTTTGACAGAGGAGGAAGCTGAAGTCTGGGGGGTATTTAGGGCCATGCAGTGAGTCACTGGCAGAGATAGAGATATTTTAAGAGCTGTAAGCTCCATGATCACTGCATTTTCATTTAAGTTATTAGACTCAAAAATGCCTCCTTCTCCATGTGAATTTTAAGGAAGATATTCTCCCATTATCAGTAAGAACTGGACAACCTCTTCCTCAGTGTGACACCAATCCTGGAAGTATTGTGACTTATTTGCAATACACAGAATATTTCTCACTGCGTGTACCATTCATGTAGGAAAAACAAGAAGAGGTGATAGGAAGAGCCTGGGTCTCCTAGGCTGGCACAAAAAGACAGAGAGGGTTCATAAAGTGCTCTGCTTTCTGCCAGCCCCTTCTCTGGCTGCCTCCTGCCCTGCAGACAGTAGTGTCTGTGGCTCACAATGAGCAGCTGCATTGAGTGTATTTCAAAGTCTATAGAAATAATTCCTGCCACGTAAGTGTTACAAGAAGACACAACAGGTGGATGAAAGAGAGAACTGTAGAAGCTATCTGTGAAATCAGCCTCTCTCAGGTCTTTTTTCCAACTTTAAAATAAACAAGCCTATTTCCAAATATAACATGGACACACAATTCCGTTCAAATTTACTAAATGTGTGTCATAATTAGGATTCAAGTAATCTAATGTACATATAATTATTTACGGACAAAGCAGTAGGTGTGTGCATGGGTGTCTGAAGGCAGTGACTTCTCAAAGCAAGTGTTGCCTAAACTAACCTGCCCCAACTTGTAACCACACTTTTTCCAAAGCAGAGCAGTGGGCCAGCTTGCTGGGTGCAGCACAACAGGAGAGTGCAAGTCAGAGATTGGAAAGGTGACACGAGGATCACTTTCCTATCACTCTAATCTTGAGGTTATTTTCTGAATCTCCTTTTTCCTTTGGCTCTGGGAATGTCTCAGTGCTATAAACCCAAAAGGTGCTCAGGAGCAGCATCCCAGGGAGGCATCTCCCTGAGCAGTTCCAAGTATGTCTGCTCCATTTCCCTGACTTGGTCAGTAGTAGCAGGTAACAAGTATCAACAGTACTCAGAACCAAAATTCCAACATGACATTCTTCCCAAAGAAGAGCCTTTCCAAGAAAAAATAAATCAGCTTTGTGGAGAAATAGAACAGCTATATTGTATTAGATTACATGGTTTAATATAAGTTGAGTGATATCACTTCAGATAAATTTTGCCCTCCTTTATTTCCTGGAGAAATAAAAAGTACACAGGAAATTCTGAAAAACTGGTCAGCACACTTGCTAGCAAGCCATAACATAAGTTGACATTTTTGCTTTAATAAAGTAGTATAAACTTTTGGAACTACTAAATATTACAAATAAATATACTTGCTGACGGTTATGTTTCTGTTTTTAGAACACTTATCTAAGCTGGGCATCCTTTTCATCAGCTGAATTTCGTCAATGGCTGTGATCTGGTGTGTTACTAGTTCTAAGCTTGCCAATTCAAAAGTAACTCTGAGTGCAATTCTGTTCTCAGCAGCACTATCTCTATGTCTGTACTGCAATTAGAATCCTTATTTAACAGGTTAATACCAGGAGTGCAAGCAGAGTGTGGCCCAGACTACAAGAACACATAATACATGATTCTATGAATACCACCTAGATTCAAATACAATAAACAGTAAAATAATATTTCTCAGTCAGAAGACACCTTTGACTACCAAGTTATATTCATGAATGTGTTGCACACATCCTTTCTGCTAACACTTATATAGCACTTTTATGCTGGATCCTCATCCTCCAATCCACATGTTCTGCTCACTCCTCCTTTGTTACCTCATAAGCACTTTGGAAATACACCGCTGCCACAAGCCAGACAAAGCCAACACTTGCGTATAAGGACATAAAACCTGCCATACTGTGTCAGGAACCACGATCCATCTAGCTCACTATTGTAACCTCAGAACTAGGAGCAGATGTTTTGGGGAAGACTACAGAAGACAGAGTATTTCTAGTGTGAATCTCCACATGGCGTTTCTTCACAGCTTCCAGCACCACATTAAATATTTATATGACTGATGTAATATTGCATGTTTCCATGTCTCCAGATCCCCCAGTGCTAGAGGATAAAAAGAAGCTTCTAGTGCAGACTTAAAACCTCCAGGCTAATCAGAATTATCCCATCTACTGTCATTCTCATCACCAAACTCTGCACTGTCACACTCATTTTCTTTAGTGCATTAAAGTGATTTGATTAAGAGACTGGATAAGTGCCCGTAAAACACTGGGAAAACCATAGTAAAGAGGGCACAGTCACAGTTACTGCATTATTTATACATACAAACCTCCCAGCTAACACTGCACATAGACATCTCTTTCCAAGTATCAGCCCAGTGACCTTCTGCTCAAGGGCCCCAGAGGTGAAATCCTTGGCTAGTTTTTTATTCAGCCCTTTGTCAAAGTTTGTGTTTCTGTCTCAGGGTACTGAAGTCTAGCCGATGGGCATAAGGCTGTCCTGCATTCAAGAAAATACTGCCAGCCCATGGAGGAAAACAAAGGAACTGGGCCAGTGTATAACCATGTATTTCTTTGCAATGGGACATTTTAGGAACATGCTGGGTTACTGCAGCACATCCCAAATCCCAGTAATTAAAAGAGCTACAGTGAAGGGGAATTGCAAATCACATTTTTCCAAGCCCCCTGGTTTTCTTTGTGGGAGCAACGTTTCCAGCTCCACCCAGCAGCGAAGTGCAAGCACATGACACAGTGACAACCTCGCTGCCACCAGATGCTGGGACAAAAGCTTGGTGCTACCAGAACAGCTCAGCTCCTTCAGGGCAAGGGGGACATCCCATGCCTTCCTATTCCATTAAAGCAGATACTGAAATTATCCACTAAAGCTTGAAATTAAGCAGCTCCTGTCTTCTGAGCTGTCTAAAATTTTCTAACATTGCCCATACTTTATAAAACCTCTGGCAAACCCTGGCTGAACATCAATTATTTGTTATATATAAAAGTTCTTAAAGTTTTCTAAGTTTTAAAATCAGACTGAAACGAATACTTTTCTGAAACTGATGGCAAGTCCTACCTTTCTGCAGGGATTTGTCTCTAAAAGAGGATGCCATGTGCACGCTTTTCTTGGTACAGATGGTCAGGTGGTTTCTTTACCCAGCTAGGTTTTCTTTCTTACTGTTTCTCATGTATCACCACCCTCTCTACTGCCTGTCTTCCATCTCAAAAAATGGCCTTTCTTTAAAAGATTTTCTCCTTAGCAGATTTTATTACCAGAAAAAGAGTTCCATCATGCTGCTAATATCCCGTCTCACCTTGAGATCTTTTAAAAGATGGTTTTCCCCCTCTGTCTCATACAGCAGGACCTTATGTCTTCTCTGTCACTATTACTTGTCACACCTTACTGCACACTCTGCTGTAAATCATACTCTTTTAAAATAATTTAAAGAAACACAAAAGTATTCCTTCATCTCTAGATTTTCTGTGTTCCTACTTTTTATTATTAGTTTTCTTATTTTTCCTGTAGAGTTGCATGTTCTCCCTTGTTTTTCTATGCAGCTCTGCACTCTCAAGGCAGACCAGGACACATCAATTTCCCAGCCACACAGCAAGGAGCTTCTGCTGGC
>VWZS01000915.1:218029-298756 GCA_013397075.1 Rhabdornis inornatus | reverse complement strand
TTCTATATTTAAATATAGAATCTATTTACTAAGTAAATATAGCATATATTTATAGTATATATATATAAAATATATGAAAATATAATATATACACATAAATATGTATAAAACATATAAATATTTTTTAAAACACACAAAGTAATAAAACTAAGGATCCGGGTATTGACTATGTACTTAATGGNTGACTGATGTAATATTGCATGTTTCCATGTCTCCAGATCCCCCAGTGCTAGAGGATAAAAAGAAGCTTCTAGTGCAGACTTAAAACCTCCAGGCTAATCAGAATTATCCCATCTACTGTCATTCTCATCACCAAACTCTGCACTGTCACACTCATTTTCTTTAGTGCATTAAAGTGATTTGATTAAGAGACTGGATAAGTGCCCGTAAAACACTGGGAAAACCATAGTAAAGAGGGCACAGTCACAGTTACTGCATTATTTATACATACAAACCTCCCAGCTAACACTGCACATAGACATCTCTTTCCAAGTATCAGCCCAGTGACCTTCTGCTCAAGGGCCCCAGAGGTGAAATCCTTGGCTAGTTTTTTATTCAGCCCTTTGTCAAAGTTTGTGTTTCTGTCTCAGGGTACTGAAGTCTAGCCGATGGGCATAAGGCTGTCCTGCATTCAAGAAAATACTGCCAGCCCCATGGAGGAAAACAAAGGAACTGGGCCAGTGTATAACCATGTATTTCTTTGCAATGGGACATTTTAGGAACATGCTGGGTTACTGCAGCACATCCCAAATCCCAGTAATTAAAAGAGCTACAGTGAAGGGGAATTGCAAATCACATTTTTCCAAGCCCCCTGGTTTTCTTTGTGGGAGCAACGTTTCCAGCTCCACCCAGCAGCGAAGTGCAAGCACATGACACAGTGACAACCTCGCTGCCACCAGATGCTGGGACAAAAGCTTGGTGCTACCAGAACAGCTCAGCTCCTTCAGGGCAAGGGGGACATCCCATGCCTTCCTATTCCATTAAAGCAGATACTGAAATTATCCACTAAAGCTTGAAATTAAGCAGCTCCTGTCTTCTGAGCTGTCTAAAATTTTCTAACATTGCCCATACTTTATAAAACCTCTGGCAAACCCTGGCTGAACATCAATTATTTGTTATATATAAAAGTTCTTAAAGTTTTCTAAGTTTTAAAATCAGACTGAAACAAATACTTTTCTGAAACTGATGGCAAGTCCTACCTTTCTGCAGGGATTTGTCTCTAAAAGAGGATGCCATGTGCACGCTTTTCTTGGTACAGATGGTCAGGTGGTTTCTTTACCCAGCTAGGTTTTCTTTCTTACTGTTTCTCATGTATCACCACCCTCTCTACTGCCTGTCTTCCATCTCAAAAAATGGCCTTTCTTTAAAAGATTTTCTCCTTAGCAGATTTTATTACCAGAAAAAGAGTTCCATCATGCTGCTAATATCCCGTCTCACCTTGAGATCTTTTAAAAGATGGTTTTCCCCCTCTGTCTCATACAGCAGGACCTTATGTCTTCTCTGTCACTATTACTTGTCACACCTTACTGCACACTCTGCTGTAAATCATACTCTTTTAAAATAATTTAAAGAAACACAAAAGTATTCCTTCATCTCTAGATTTTCTGTGTTCCTACTTTTTATTATTAGTTTTCTTATTTTTCCTGTAGAGTTGCATGTTCTCCCTTGTTTTTCTATGCAGCTCTGCACTCTCAAGGCAGACCAGGACACATCAATTTCCCAGCCACACAGCAAGGAGCTTCTGCTGGCACACAAAAACACGGCAAAGGCCTTAGGGGTGATAAATGACAACCTTTGACTGCTTTTCCACCAAAACCTCCTTTGAATTGGACAGGATTGTGTCTTTATAATATTCTCATGTTGTCAGAACCAGTAGCAACAGCACACACTGGGAGGAATCTGGAGTGGACTAGCAAGCCCCAGCAGTACTGGTTTAAAAGCAACAAGAACATCTTGGGTGGACACCGTGGCAGCCCAAGGCCAGGACAGTGCCCAGGAGCTGCCAAAGCTCTCCCCAGCCCCACTCTGCCCAGGGTTGGCTTGGAACACTGGGAGCAGAGAAAATGAAGGGACTTGGCACAGGAAGGTTGGGAATGCACAGGTTCCATGTATTCTCAGCTGCTTCTGCCCTGCCAAGCACAGAGTATCTGATGATCATTGACCAAAACATTTCTCAGGAACTTCTTTAAAAAAATTACAGCTCTTTGTTAATACTGTGAAGGTTTAAAAAAACCTGACAGAAGCAGAGCATGGACATTAGAGTCATCTTTTTTCAGAATAAAAACAGGAAATTGCTAAGTTTCTTTAAGGAACAAACTAGCCAAAATGAGAAAAACTACTCCATCAGGCTGTTGTTGCACTGTTTGGAAATTGAACAATATAGGTGGTGGTAAAGAACACTGTAGAAAGGAGATGAAGTCTATGGCTTTGTGGGAATGTTCTGGGAAAAGCAAAAAAGGCAGTAAAAAGGCCAAAATGAAACAAGACTGAAACTGTTTACTTAGAACATAAAAAAGGCAACAAACGTCCATATTGACCAGAGGGCTGGGAGGACAAATACTGAGGCTGTGCAAAGGAGCCTCCTCCTGTTGTTTCACCCCTAGTGTTTTCCAGATAACATAATTTTAATAACATAACATTATTTAAGGAAATAATTAACATTGTTTCCATAAACATAAAATAGTATCACAAATTTATGTAGTGTGTTTTACTTTTCAATAAAAGTAATGAGACTAAGTAAATATAGAATATATTTGCTTTTATATCTATTTTTATATTACTTTTATGTTAATTTTATATTTATATTATNCTGCTAAATAAATTAAGCTGATCTCTCCCTTATCCACTGGAAATAAACCCCAAATTCCATATAGTAGTAAAATATCACCAATCAATTCAATCTGAAACAAAATTCTTGATTAGCTCATATAATTTCAGGCAGGTTTGCAGCCAGACTGTGAGCACAGTGACATTAGTGTATATCTGGAGAACCCCATTAGAACTGACAGATTGCTCAGTTTCACATCTCTAATGCCCTGGTGGATATTGTTTGTTGGATTCGGGGTTTTTTTTGCCCATAAAGCAGCAGCAGATAGAAATTAGGCTCTTTTTCTTAAGTAAAAGCTACCCTTCAAAGAACTTGCATTATTCTCAGCATGCTGCACTGTCCTTCTTCTATGCTCAGCTCCTGCAGTTGCCTGACCCTGCCCACCCTTGGTTGCTGGTGAAATCCTGTCCCCATCCACCCTCTCTATACATCACCCTCAGATGACATAGTTACATATATCATGTAGAAAACAAACAGTGTCACAGACAAACATTGCTGCTGCTAAGATTCGATGCTTTCACTTAGCTCAACTGAGCAATAATTTATAGTCTTATGGTTTAATCTTTTGTTTCCATTAACTTGAACTCATTTCAACTCCAAAGCAAAGTGTCTATATTTCCTTCTCTAATATCTCTTTTCTGAAGAAGCATTAAGTAATTTCACAGTGTCTTGGGACAGCCCATTGAATGTATATGTTATATAAGGTATAACTGGTAGCTACAGTGATAGATTTGTAAACAGCAAGTCCAGGAATTTCACAAGTAGGAAATTTATTTTGTCTTTCCCAATTAATGAATCTGCTTGAAAAGCTCTAAAATATACAATTACAAATTATATGGCTTATATGCACTGCTTTAGGTTTTTCCTCAAAGTTACTTCACCAAGAGTTGCAGACTGGGATGGAAGCACTCGCTGAGGCAGCATGAATTACCCACAGCAAGAATCACAAGAGCCTGCTCTCAGGGCAATCTCTTGTGATTTGATACTGGAATCAAATGAATCACAGATACAGTAAGCACAAATTTTGTCTGTTGGTTTGGGGGTTTGGATTTTTGGGGTTTTTTTTGTGTGTCTGTGTAACCTCACAGTTTTACACTGAGCTGCCCAGCTCTTGGCAAATGTTTGCTCTGAAAAACTTCCTCTGAAGGACAGACCTTCAAATGTGGTTGGCAACTCATTATGATTTACGAAAAAAGCTGGCATAGATGTGTTCAGAACCCACTTTTTAAAAAAATAAAATAATTAAATGCCAAGTAATTATTGTGCTGCATTATCACTTCTATGCTATGTCCTCCTTACAAAGAACTTGTGTTTTCCTGTCAAGCTGCCACTGCTGTTATAAAACACTAATGCAGCCCCAATGTCACATGCTCCAGTGACCAGCTCCAGGTGCCCCAGCTACACTAAGCATCTCCTGTGGCTTCTACCCCAAGTCTGATATCTCAGTATGAAGACACACCTGGTCTCAAAGACACGGCTGAAGGAAGGACAGAGGTTGATCTAGTGATGCTGCTAAGTGAACTCCATGTCACCCTTTCATGGCAGGAGACTCAGTACTGATCCTCATATATCTCAGATATAATCCTTTTAATTAATCTCAAAGGACAATTCATTATTTGGTTAAAATAAACATGGAAAACCTACAGTAATTTGACATTAAGACAACCTTCTACATGGACACAAATACTTTCCTATTTCTTTCTACAGGAAACATGACAGTCACCTATGTAGTCTTTGAAACAAAATTTCTACATGAAACTTGCTTTCCACTGCTACTCCCTTGCCAATAAATCTTACAGGGACCTCAGCAAGAACCAGCTGCTCCCTTCAACTATGTTACAAATATACTCTCCAGTGGTGAATAAGCACCGTCGTCATCCTGCATTCCAGAAACAGACCCCATGGAATGACCCTGGTGAACACAGCAACAGCAGGAAAACTGCTTGCAATGCCTCACCAGGCTGAGTTTTGCTGCTGCCTGCTGCTTTGACAGGCCAGCTGCTGCTTGGAGAGCAGCACAGGACCCCCCTCAGAGTTTAAAAACACAAGAAATAACTTCTAAATGCTTGTGTAGACATAGGTGAGATGCTAAAGCAAACTGCTGCTTAGCTTGTTACATGAGCCTCATGCTTTGATTGAACAAGAGCTGTTTTGGTTTGCCATTTAAAAGAAAAAAAAGAAAGTAGATGTAGACCTATGAAAAGAGCTTTCCTGCCTCTAGCAACTGTGATCCCAGGAGCTGTGTCCAAGGAACCTGGTGGAGCTACACCACCTGTCCATGTCGGGACAGGTGCTGCCACTGCTCCTGGCTCTGCTCACTGGCTCCAGCCATCATTTCACCAAGCACAAGTGAATTCAGCCAAGCACAGACAGGTGAAGTGAAGCATGACGGTTCACTGAGACACATAAGCAGATCAATTATTCAGTGATTCTCTCCTGCAAGGCTTCACTCAGCCTAAAATACCACATTGCATTGGCAGGAAGTCTGCCTCAATCTCTGTAAGGTTTGACTATGTGAGCTCTACATCTACACATCTTTAGTAACCAGCAAGTCAGAGAGAAGAAAATGTCAATAATGTGGCACAATATAGAAATACTGATTTTCAACATGTATATTATTAAATACAAATTAGAGACACTGCCCAAAATACTAAACAACTATTAGAAAACTTAATTAATAGATATTTTTAATTACTAATAGTAACATCTTGTGCTACTATTAATGAGACTACTAACTAAAATTGTTAGTAATGCTAACATCTTGTAACTACAGTACTAAAAGACAATTTTTAGTCTTGAGGTACTTATAGTTCATGTCTGAATTCTTTACGTTTTGCATTTTATTTTACTTAGCAATTAAAACTTAATCACTTTTGAATTTGGTCCATTCTTGTCAAACCAGTTTCATTCTCTGAATTCAGCAGCAGAAACAGCAGTAGTGTCTGAGATGAAAGTTTAAATTTAAAATGCTTTTGCTAAAGCTTCACCAAAACATGTCAAGGAAACATTTTTACTGTGCAGTCAGTGAAATTCTTCCCCAACCTAAATGCACCAGCATAATTACCAAAATATATGGAAGGAAATACAGACTGTCAATGCTAGCTCATAAGAAACAAAGAAAACAGCATCACACATAACAATGTGGAATCAGACTTTCTCACTCTCAAGCCTGTACTTCCTTGTCTTGTATGTACATATTCCCTCCTTCTAGATATTCCCTCCTTCTAACTTGTGATTTCCTGAAATTTGAAAACTAGAGAGAGAGAATCATAGCTACTTTTGCTACATGCTTTAAGAAGGCATAAGGATTGAATCTAGTTAGGTAGTTTGCTTTAACATGTTTTTCAAAACAATACATGTGTTTCTTACTGCTCTACCGTGCTTTAACCACTTGCTTGAGCTGCTAGGGCATTCTTTCATGCTGCAAGACATACTTTTATTTGCAATATGCACACCATATTAATAGATTCTACTTAATGAAGTTTTAAAACCCCTTTGAAAGGATACATGTGCCACATTTAATACAGTGACCTTCTGTGCACTATGATTATTTTTTCAAATTGTTTCTCTTCATCTTGGTTTTGCTCAGGTTGAGATGAGGGGGTCCTTGTCCCAAAGCAGACCCAGTCCCTGGCCATGGAGGACAAGGATGGGAAGCCAGGGCTGGGCTGGAATTTTTAATGGAGCTCTTAATGCAGACAGGGTTGGAGCTCTGTAAGTAAGTGCTGGGAGACAGCATTTTAGAAAAACAAAATTATCTTCATAAAATTAAGGAAACCATGAAGGGAGAAAATTTTATAGACAAGGTGAGAGCTGAGAATAACATAAAGCTCAAAGGGGTGAAGAGGAGTTAGGAAGGGCTCACACCACTAGGCACAATGGTTTAACACCACCACAAGAACTTTTCTTTCTGCAGTGAACAACGTTTTTTCCTTCTAATCCTTCAGGCTCCCAGTCAGATGTGGTGACAGCTGCTCATGCTATGATGCAGGGCCAAAAGAATTTTAAATATGTCTTTTTTTTAACTCTGAAAAAAAGCCCCTGCTCTTGAAGGAGCTTTCCTTTCTGGACACCTGAAATGGTTGGTTGCTGCACAATTTGCACAGCTGTGAAGGTCTCAATTTTAGACATGTTTTAGATAACTACCCAGTCTGAGGGGTAAAAAAAAAAGGAAGCAAATTTTGAAGGAAAAAAAATATTATAAACTTCAGTTTCTACTTTCCATGTATTCTTACACCAGTACTTTGGCTTAAATACCACTAAAGCTGATAGGCATAAATGCTACCTTCATGTCAGAGCAAGAGAAATAGAAGAAGTAATTAGGCTCATTCTCTAGCAAACACCACATACAATAAGAAAACTACCATTGACAAGACACGTCTGTTTGTCACATATTGCCTCAAACTGGCAATCACATGGAAGAGAAATACAGCCTATTAGGGAAGTAAGGCATCCTTGACAGATCTTTTTCCAGAATCTAATCTCAGAGCTTTCAAGCAAACACTCAATCTTTCAGGCAGGAAAAAAAAAAAAAAAACAAAGGCAAAGGATCAGAGGACTGAATACAACCACATCTTGCCAGAATCAGAAATGCAAAAGCTACCAGCCTGCTGCCAGAAGATCTACAAGAAATATTCTTAATTCCTCAGCCATCAGACTTTACAGCCAGCATGTGATGCACATCATGCAGCATGCCAAAGGTCCCTGGACAGCATACAGGCGTGAAACCTGTCAACCTCTACATACTAAAACAAACTCATCTGAATTAAAAATAAAAAGCAGAGTTATCATTTACCCCTCCCCAAGACACACTGCAAAACAGTAACTCCTCCTCACATCTGACTCTGAGCTCTGAAGGGACACTTGCAAAACATTTAGGTTTAAATATGACTATAATATTATGTAGTATTGAATAGTACAGAATAAATAGGGACATCAAGTTTATGTTCATTGCAATTCTCTCAGCATCTCATCTCCTTCTGCCTTGTTCCTGTGCTGCAAATGCTTTTTCTTCATTTCAATCCATCAACTCCCTTGGTACTGAAACTCTCTGGTAACATCACTTCTCCAATGAATGGACTAATTAATTAACATAATTACAGATTACTTTTTCTTTTGTTTGGTTACTTCAAAATAACTTGCAGAACTTCACTGGCTTTACAGTACAGTCCCATTCTGAGGAAAGAGTCAATGCAGGGATGGGGTGAGGAGTGAAAAGCTCTAGAGAGGCGAAGGATTCCTAGATCTGTTTTGCTGCTCCAACAGATATATCAGCAGCCTGGGAATAATGGTTTTCCAGTGTTATCTGCATCAGACTTGCTGAAATGCACACAAACTGGAAAGCTTGACCACATTTTATATCAGCTGATCTATTCACACATATTTCTTGCAGTTATAAACCTTCCTTCTTTTACAAGCCTAACTATAAGAGTTACAACACAAGTGGTATAAAATAGTGAAAAATAAAAAGTACATTGCACAGGCACCAGAAAATAAATAGTGGGCTGTGTCAGTGGGGTTTCAGGGAGAAGGGAACAGAGAGTTCCAGCTGGGCAGCTGCACTCTATTCCTACCTTGTTCAGGGAAATAAGCTGATGGATATTCTGAAATATTTGACCCCACACACACTCAATTACCCAGTGAAAGCCATACAAAAGACCCCCA
Organism: Rhabdornis inornatus; assembly: GCA_013397075.1. Taxonomy (NCBI): domain Eukaryota; kingdom Metazoa; phylum Chordata; class Aves; order Passeriformes; family Rhabdornithidae; genus Rhabdornis; species Rhabdornis inornatus. Next base: position 290,265 of record VWZS01000915.1, on the reverse strand, counting down.
CTGCTAGATAGTGCATACTACAGTACACTGGTATATACAAAAGACAGCCATGGAATTTAGGCAGCCTGTTAAGGTGACCCAGTCCCTGCTCAAAAGCACTGACAGCCTCAGAGACGAGCACCATGAATGGAAGCTTCCATACCTCAACTTCTGCCCATATTTCTGCTGCTGCCCCTCATGAAGGCCAGATCAAATCTGAATTTACCTGAATGCTGCCCATCTTTGCTTTTGTACCTGTACTGCTTCTTTTCGAAATTCTTAACAAAATAATTTTCAAAATTTTTGACAACCACCCATGCTTTGATCTGCGATACACACTGAAAAATGTATTTTATATAACAAGTAATGGAACAAGGCATCAGTGAGGGGTTTCTTTGACAACCACCACCTCTCCTAAATGAGAAACTGAAGATACTCTCCAGAGCATCGCTAACAAAGGCCACATTGTGAGTAGGGTGACAGCTGGAATTCCTGTGGCAGTTCTATTTTGAAAACTTGTCTGATGGGAACGCCTCCACTGCTGCCAGCACAGGCGGCTGCTGCTGCTGCTTAGGTTAGACAAAAAAAAAAACAAAAACAACAAAACAATAAAATGCAAAATAATTTTTCAGAAAAGCCAGACTTCAAAAAACAGTTTCAGTGATTTTCTGTTTTCAAGCACTGAAGACAGATGTCATTTTATTTGACTTCCTTCACTTATATTTGTTGTTATGAAATATTTCTGCTTGGGTACAAGCATGACTTAGGTCCCTACTGTGTAATGAGCCCCAAAAATACATGGCATACACAATCTCTGTTGAACAAAATTGACTCTTTAAGATAAAAGAGATTTGAGGAGAGTGACTATTTAAACTAAATAATCATTACTCTCCTTACCCATCTAAACCATAAAAAGTAACTTCTTTCATTTGTCCTACATTATGGTTATTAATTATTTTCATACAAAGATGCATATTTTGGGAAGAAGGTTTTCATCTTGCTGATGAACTGGGAGAGAGATCTTTGCATATATAGGCAAATATGAAACAAATGTGCATATATATATACACATAAACACGTCTCTATATAATAAAAAAAAAGGCAAGTGGGTGGAAAATGCAAGTAATGTTGGTAAAATGAAGGTTATGGGTTAGGATAGAAGAAGAGAAAGAGAGGAGCAGAACTCTGGAGGCATTCAAGGTGAAGACAAGAATCTTAAGCTTTGTATGCTGAAATGAGAAAGAAGCATTAAGAAGGAATGTGCCCAAAGTGACAGGCAAAGAGCCAAGCTTAGAAACTACGCACCATGAGGACTGTGCAAGGCCTCCATCAGTCTGTGGATGTTGAAGGTAAAGTTCAACAGCAGAGTTCTAGCTTCAGTCTGAAAACATACTTCCAGTTTGCACATTCTCGTTCCTTGCTGGTGTCCCTTGCTTTGCCTTGGCTCTAGTGTTTGTTGGACCCCACGGTCAGAATATTCAACTCACTAAACAGGCAGAAAACTAATCCAGCAACAAGCAGTAGAGAGTTTTCTGTCAGGCTGAACCCAGGGTCTGGTAGGTGGCAGAATGGGTCAAGGAAGGGGAAGGAATCAAGGTGGAAGCAGGTGGGATAAAAACTTCCCCATTTTGGTGCTGAAGAGATGTAAGACTAACTAAGCAGTCAGACATAACTCCATCCTGTGGGGAGGAAGGTTACAGAACTTAAGACAACATGCTCAGATAAAGATTTTGGTAGTATGGACACAAAGAAAAGAAGGAAATTTGTACATTTCCACCAAATTAATTGATACATGATTGGTGTATATCTTCAAGAGCAGCAAGAAGACAAAGATCACACCTAGTTTTAGAGTCCTGAAACAAAGTTGACAGCAGAGATGCCAACAGCAGCAGCTTAGTTTTGACTCTCAAATTTCAGTAATAGTAAGAGATTACAAAAATAAGCCAGAGGGAGAACTTGGGGTAACTGAAAAAAAGATGACTAGTGAAAATCGTGATTAGCATAGGGAAAAGAAAGATGGTCATGAGACAATCAGGAACTGGTTTTTCTGACTGCTTTTACATTGTCTGTCATTTCAATACCTCAGCTGGGAATCAGAGGAAGACGGGTCATGAAACCACAACAGACAACATTCCTACTTCCATGGGTTGCAGCACCACACAGAAGTGGGTGGGTTTTAAAAGTACGAACCTTGTATATGTCAACTGAAGGTATTCCTGTAATTTTAGATAATCTGGAGCAAAGGAGGTGTGCACCTGGTTATTTGTTTACTACTCGTTCTGAAGTGTGAGTGCACCACTGTAGCAGTGTAGACCAGAATTATTAACTGTTTACTCTTGATCAATCAGAGCAGGTTGTGATGGACTCAAGCCCGTAGTCAGCTGCTGCTTGCAACAACACCTTGCTGGTGTTTTGTCTCTTACTTCCAGACAGCACCAAGTACCCAAGACTATGCTGTCCTTGGATTTAAAAAGAAGATTTCAGCTACCAAGTGTAGCTTCAAGAGTCTCCCCTGGAGAAGTCCAGTTCCAAAAACGAGTTTCCCTTGACTTATACCCTGCACACAGCAACTGGTGAACCACAGCTCATGGTTACCCACACACAATGTGTGGCAGACAGGGAAAAAATTACAGTCTAGAGACAGAATGATACAAATTATATGAAAATAAGTGATCTGGCTGACAACATGCTTACCTTCAAACTAATCACTAATCTACATTTGAATACTTTGAATAAATGTTTTCAGCATATCGGGATCATCAGATGAGCTGAATGGCAGCTTCAGGGTCTCTGCTGAGGAATTCCAGACTATCTCATGGAGCATGACTGCAGGGGCAGCAGGTGAATTACAGTACCCTCTGCTTTCCCTTTGTATTTGATATAAGATCTTTTTATGACTTCTGAGACTTCAGTGTTGCAAAAGCAGAATTACACTAGCAGGGATAATTCAAAAACCAAATATTTTGGAATAATCACTGAACCTCTACTGCCTAACTGCAGACAGGTTTTACGGTTTGTTTGTTTGTGTGACTATATCCAGAAAGTCTCATCTCCCACAAGAGTGTTGCCCTACTACACCTTATCTGCTCTAAGTTTTTCTTGTTTGCTTACTGTAGTGCTTTCAGGGGTTGTTTTTGTGTTCTTTTGTTTTTCAAACACAGAGAACATCTTGGTTTGCCTTTGAATAGAGATCACTTTCCTTTGCATAAAAACAGACAACATTCACCTTTCTCAAAGGATGGAATATCTGACACTGCTAATCCAATTGCCTCTGAAGGGTCAGTCCCAGATGCTTCTGGTGCCAAAATTGTGCTGGTGAGGAGCCTGTGCTTCCCTATCAGTGAGTAGGATGCACTCCGGATAGAAATACTTCTGACAGCAAGATATGGATCAGAAACTCCATGCCCTTCCACCAGATTGCATCACTTCAGCCTAGAGTAAAACCCGATAGCTCAGTCATAATCCTACTGAGATTTTAGGGGGCTTGCTTAAGCAGGTTTGTGAGGTTTTTTTAGCAATGTCCAACTCATGTTTTTTGGTTGTTTTGTTGGCATGAACCTCAGCCTGTGGCTGTGCAGCAAAACAAGAAAATAAGGCAAAGAGTAGCAGGTGGGTGGTGAGGAGGAATGAAAGCAATGGTTCAGCAGACCAAGCAATCTCATTTCTTGGCCTCAAATCTGTTTTTGTTATATCAACTTGTCTGATATAATTGTATGAAGAATAACAAAGTCTGTGAGAAAGTAAGAGCTCTGCAGGATACAAAGGTCTCACAAGGTGATTTATCATGGCATTTGTTAAATCTCTGGGTAGCAAGTCCATGCGCTTTCCATGAGCCTCAGAGGAAAAGAGTATGGAGTGGAGTCTATACTATGCATGGCATCTACAACAGTCTCACTGATTGCTACTTCAAAATCAGGAAAAACAGCAGTCCAAAAACTCTGAAGATGAATGGAAACATTTTACAATATTGATTCAAACTGCTGTTGCTAGAGCATCAATTTGAAAAAAAGGGTAATTTTCTCACTCATCTTCAAAAATTTGGAGTAATTCTAATCCTTTCAGTAATACATTCAGCTGATTTCAAAACTTTGCATCATGTCTATTTTTGACAACTAAAAAGACAAGCCAGATCTTCTCAAAAGTTATTTTCAGGAATTTATAGTTAATTGGCCCAGTACTCACAAACTAAATAATGTGCAAGAGCAAATAACACAAAAGGGAGCCTTAAACATAGAGATTTGAAGTTCAATCTGCATAAATGTCTCACCCTGCATCACCTGGGGGTTTGCATTCCTGCAGGGAGGACACTGGAGGAGCAGCAGTCCTGGGAGCAGGCTCCTGCAACACACACCTGCACAGCACTGCAGGGACTAACCTCAATTTTCATCCTGGCTTTCTGCTGTCACACCAAAGGCATTTTACACTGGAGATTAGTCAGCTCAGCCTACACATTCCTTGCTAATTTTGCTACTGACCAGGCAGAAAGCGTTCTCCACCAGGAAAAGGAGAAATAAACATTTGCTTTCCAGGACAGCAGTTTGGTCTTTATTTCTTGCCTGATTTCCAAATGCAGTAATGTATCACTGCCTGTGGGAGTGAGAGCTGAGGAGAGCCAGCAGGTTGTGACAACAGCTCAGTGCACACACTCTGCTGAAACCTTCATTACACAGGGTAATTTTCCCCGGTATCAGTCACCACTGGTATGTTACTACCTGCTGCCACCAAGGACAAAAGCTCCTTGCACTCTTTGAGGATAGCTTTTAACTCATGACAAATATAGGTTTGGTTTGGCTTCTTACGGTTTATTTCCTTCTGACTTGGGTGTACTTACACTGTCTATGCATTTACACAGCTCCCCTTACTGCTAAAATCAGTACCTTTCCACTGCAACAGTATGAGCACCATCACTCCCATTAAAGAGGTGTTTTAAATCCCTAAAGGTTTCACTGAGAAAAGGCCTCTGTGTACCCATGCCCATAGGAAGGACAGTGTTTTCTCAAGGCACCATATTCACATGCCTGTGAATCTTTATTTCTGAAAGGTGGCAGAGTGAATAAAATGTAACTGTATTGTTACAGAAAAGGACAAATGCAAGTAGAACTGAGATTGCACAACCGCATGGTGATCTTGTCACAGGATTCCTAAGGCACAAAATGCTTATTATCTCGCTAAAGAGACATTCACTGCAGACTCCCAAGCCTTCCTTACACTGCACTGGGTGTATTAGCCAATTATTTATAAAAACTTTGTGAATACTGGCTTTTCTTCTCAATAACCCCAAGCTGAGCAGATAACATTACTCATTTCTCAGTGAATCTGTGAAGCAGAGGATGACAAAGGCCTGATTTTTAGATTCCCGACCAGAAATTCAAGCATCTCACTTGAATTTTGCACTTCGTAGAGGATTTGCCCATGCAAAATAGACATCCCAGGGACTGCAGTGCTTTGTCTGAGTACTCAGCATCTCTGTTACAAGGGTTCAAATCTGGACATTCAGAAACTGTTTCATTTTGAGACAACTGCCTGTGATTTTACAATTGTAGTTGCATAACAACAATTACACACCATATTCGAAATATTAAAAACAGATCTTTCAATTCAGCTCTTCCCATTGTGAAAACAGATTAATGATACAGATTTAACAGATTTTTCCTTCATCCTGGGAAATGTGCTGTAGCCCTGCTATCAGCCCTCACCTTCCATGAATTTATGTCCATCTCTACACTCTACCACCCTGTTTTCCCCATGGAGATAGCAATAGGAGTCCCAGTAGGCAGGACAGAAAGCTGAAGGTTGTTGATGCACCCATTGCTTTGTAACAATAACGTAAACAGCTCTTTGTAGCTTATTTTGGAAAACAAGATGAAAGTCTGACCTCAGCAAGTTAAATTTACTTTTGCATCTTCTAAAGTACAAAAACAGGTCTCCCAGAAGTGCTTTGGCATGAATAAGGCTTTTTTTAAAATGAGTTTTGTTCCCCTGAGATGAATATCTCATTTTAAAAATAAATATAACTAAAGCCAGCAAAACAAATCCTTATTATAACATGACAGGAAAAGAAAACATGGTTCTATGGTATGAAGAACATACAAAGTTGCTTTGGAAAAAAGTTACCAACTTAAGGAAGATTAAATAATTTTCTGGAGGTGAGAGAACACTAAAGAATGGTTGCACAAGTCAGCACTATAACCCAAGGTCCCTCTATAACCCAGTACCTTCACTCCTTAAGCACTAGCCCATATTGGAGTGTGAGAACATGTACTTCTGCCAATATTCTCCCTGTCTCCAGGCCTTTTCAGGGATTTCTTGGCTAGATGTGGCTTCTTTGGTATTAGTAGCCCTTCACAGAGTTCCATAAACTTGTCTGGTCTCCTCCTGAGCCACAAGAACTTTCTGCAGTCACAACATCCTTTAGGCAAAGTGTCTAACCACTCAATTACCCATCCCATGAAAATCCACTTTACTATTTATTGCTTTTAGCCTGGCTCCTGCTAGCTTCATTTGGTGTCCCATAGATTTTGTTGAAAGGAACTCAATCCCTGCTCATAATTTCTATGTTATTCACAGCTATGACCTTCATGAAGTTCTCCTCTGCTCTCACCTCTTCCCTAATTCCTGTCTACAGATCTGTCCTTCCCACTCCAGAGCCATTGGCAGGTACAACATGGTGTCTCTCCAGCACAGCAAGGCTTGGTCAGGCAGGTTCTGTACCTGGCACGGCAGGTGTTTCTTTTTCATTATCAACCAGCCCTTTAAAGGAGTTTATGAGCAGTGCCTTGTCCTAATTGAATTATTCCATTAGGTCCAAGAACAGAGCTTTATCTCACAGTAATCAAGGCAGCAGCAGCAGCCTGAGCTTCATGAAGGATTACTGCCTTGAGCCCTGGGAGGAGCAGGCTGTGTCTGTCAGCTCATGTCCTCTTCTACATGTCCAACCCCCACAACCAAAGCCAATCACAACAAGCCCCCTCTCTTTACAGCATCCTGATAATTGATTTCCCACAGCTCCTCCTGGGTCTTGTTCCAACCCTAAACATTTCCAAGTGCTCAGAGAAATTGCAATGTCGTTTCCAAGTTTTGGGCCCAGCCTTGTCTTTGCCCTCACAGCATTCCTCATGCCCAAGCTTCTGGCACTGCATGCATCTACATAAATATAGGTGTCTATGTAGAACCTATTCATCCAGCACTCCTCTCACCGTGGTAGAGATCCACTCAGTAGCATCTCTGGAGCATTTATTCTCTGAAAGCAGCCAGAACAGCTCAGAGGAAACCATGAAGTACCTACTTTTTCCTATTGACTATACAAGAATAGAAGATGAGTAACTCAGGTGCAAACCTTTACACTCTAGACTTCTGAAGTTAGACATCTCTTGACATCAAAAAAGGATTATACATGCTGCTGAAATAATGGATTTCTTTTTCTAGATAAAAGGATATATTAATTCAGCAAACACAAATTTTAACAATTCCTACACATTGAGTTTCAAAGTTTGTTATTAAATGCAAAACTGTTTATGGTTATAAACTGTCTACTCAATAAAACAAAACCTAAATAATTAAAGAAGAGGCTTTTGCTTTCAATACAGATTTAGAAAATAATTGAGCTGTCTAAAATAACTGCAACTATTCTGCAACTCATGTAGAAAGACATAAACAAGAGTAATTTTATTTAAGACAGTGAATCTAATTTAATTTTGATCCACATGTAATATCTGCAAAGGACAAAGAATAAAGCTTCTCAGAGCTCTGTGGATGTTCTCCCAGAGCACCTCAGTCAAAATATATTAGGAATGGTAGAGGTCTAGTTCACTGAACTCTGCCAAATGCCTCTCTTGAGTTACATTCCTACTGTTTGTTACATTCAAGGTCTAAGTATCCCAAATTTTGGAATGCCGTTGCATAGTTAGAAATCATGGTAAGGAAGGTTTTCCTCACGTTCAGCTTAAAATTTTCTTTCAGTTCACCCAATCATCCCTTATTGTAGCTTTTTTATGTCCCCAGATTGTTTGTATGTTGTTTATGCTCCCCCCTCCTTGTAAACATTTATCCTTCAAACATTTTTTAAATCAAAGTATATCCCTCAAAACCCTGATGTGCTCAAGGAGACTCTCTGCAGTCCTACAGCTCTTCTACCAAGTAGGTCAGGGCTCAGGAACTAGCCTCCCATGTTCTTGTAGCTGGCAGTTATGGTGGCAGAGCCATGAGGAACTCTTCCTGGCAAGGCTGCACCAGAGGAGAAATCCAGCCCACAGCTAAGCCAGGGAGAGAGCTTTGGCTCGTATTAATGGTATATTACCTGGTTCCAAGACCAGGACAGGCTCAGGTACCACCATGGACTCTTCATCCACAGTGAGAACTAACATACTCATTGCCTGAGGTTTTTGCATGCTGGCAGCAGATCCAAGAGGCCAAGCCTGACTCATGGCCACTTTCTCCAGCTGGGCAACCACCATGGCTTCCTTCTGCTCCTGGAAACATCCAGAGGAGTAAAGACACTCAGGGATTGCCACCATGCTCCAAGCCACCAGCAGGTATGTGGCAGAGCAAGGTCATTCATTATTGCAGTACCTGAGGATGTTTCTTATCAAATCTTCATGATTTGCCTAACTAGTTTCGGATTAAAGCCTGAAGGCCAAATTCTCTCCTCTACTTATCCATTTCCTTTTGGGAAAGAGAATGAATATTAACCTGGCCTGGCAAATCTAATGGTATTCATTCTGCCATTTAGCTTCATTCTCTCTATTTTCCCTTTAGCTCCTCTCACCCAGGATTTCATATTCTCATACAATTTTATGCATATTTATTTCATTATATTTCATCTTCTGAATATAATCACTGGCCTCAGCCCCATAAACTAGATGCAATTTACACAAAATTAAAGTAATTCCTCACCTGTAAGGTTCCATACAGCACAGCAGAGAGTAACATTAATGGGAACAGCCCATGTAAACTATGCAGTCCCATCCCACCATGTGTTCTCAGATAGCTTCATGCAACTTCAGCAATCCAGTCTCCCACTGTGGAACCTACTGTTATTAACGTTACCATTTTTGTTGAAAAGGGATGCAGGTGCCTTTGAACAGCTGCTAAAGAAAGAAGCCAGAAAATAAGGTTGTACTCCTAAAGGCTTTTAAATCTATTTCTAAAAGTCTGTAGTAATGTTAGCTAGGCTCTGATGAAGATGCACATACTGATGTCTCTTGGTAGTGCTAAAAGCGTGTGTGCACAGAAGGCCAGTGCAAGCAAGCAAGATGCCCAAGAGAGAATGCTAATCCTGTGGAATCCACAGCACAGACACGGGTGCAATTGTAGGTGACAAAGGATATTTGCATGGAAAGGCCGAGAAATTCATCTCATGAGGGTTCAGAAAAAATGAGCGTGAGGTTTCCTAATAACCTGAAGGCAAAAAAGACTGGACAGTGTGACTGGAGAAGGGTAGTGACAAGAGCTGGAAGGTAGCTGGGATCAGCTGTGGAAGAAGAAAGGGGCCAATAGACTCACGGTCAGCTCCTCCACAGAGAGCTCCAAGCAGTCCTGGGGTATTTGCTTTGTTACAGCTTCCATCTATTATCAAACAAAGCATCCAACTAGAACACGCTGCTCTCTTGCCAGCTCCCTGTGGCACCCCAGTCTATGACTTTTCTAGTTTCATGTGCGTGTGTGTGTTTTTGTTTAAATAATCATATAAGAGGATTTCAGATATTTTTCCCCTGGTGCTTCCACTCCATTTAGCATTGTGAAAATCTCCTCCGCTTTGTAGTTTAGCTCTGCCTAGGGTTTGTGTTTTGCACATTCTGATTGAATGAGGGCACTAATCCAACAATGGGGCTGTCCATTAAAATCTCTTCAACCTTTGCTTGAAGTTATAAAAGAAAAAAAAAATCTCTGCTTCTCACAGAGATGGAGATTGACTTTACTAGGTCAAGATTTATTCAAAATTAAAATATTGAACCATATTATCAAGCTAAACCCAATGGTAACAAAAACTGTGATCCTGAAATTTCACACACAGAAGCACCTTACTGTTTCTGATTTCCAGACGTTCCGGATAGGTGATGTCTCACCTTTGTGCATGCCCAGAACTGCCTCAGTCTCAGCAGGGCTGAACAGCTCAGCACTGCAGCCTGAGCAGGCTCCAGAACCTCATGTCCCCTAAGGGGCTCTATCTGAAGGGTGTTTTCAGAACACACAACAAGATTAGGCGCCCCATGAAGCGTACTGATGGCAGATACTTCCTTTTAAAATAGAGCCAAAGGAAGCCAGCAACCTTCTCACCTATCCCTTCTATTTAATAGCCTGGGGATGAGAGTGCACACCCAGGAAGAAGACCCAGGCTCAGTTCCCTACACAGAGCCCAAGGTAATCCAAAGGAGCTTCTTAGGGGCACCTTGCTAAAGCTTCACCTGGGAGTGAGGCCTCTCCAATCCTGCTACAGAAGCTGCTGAACACAAGGGAATTCAAGACCCCACCAGGCAAGACTGAAAGCACACTCTCATGTCCTGGCTACCTGGGGCAAATTTTGGCTTCTGCTCCCAGATGAGTCCTCACATTTCTTCAGATCCACAGCACCACCTACCACGGTGATGAATCTACAAAGACAAGTATTCTGTAATATAAAAGGTTAAAATCTCTAAATCTTCTTACTATTGGGTTGCCCTTTATATTCCAACCAGACTACTATATCCAGGCATCTAAAAATCCTTTTTTAATATTTGGTTCTGCCACAAAAAATATGAAAAAAACACAAACCCATAAAGACTTTGGGGAAAAAAAAAAAGCAAACAGCTTTCAGACAGAAATCTCAAAACAGTAAGGAGGCATTAAGTGGTGCAGGACCAGCCTCCAAATAACAGGATTTATTATACCCATTTCCTACTGTCACACCTCCCCCCCTCCCCAGTTAGCTACAGCCTGTTTCAAATGGTAAGACAAGTATAGATTTCTGGCTCCACTCCCAATCCATTTCTCTGCTTCAGGGCTTCTCCCATTCTCTCCAGCTCACTTGGAACTCATGTAACAGCACTGCTAAGCCGTTTCAAAATGTTGGGAAAGAAAGTTTGGTATCTGCACCTGTAACTCTCACTGCTTTCTCTATTTCCAGCTTCTTCCTTAAGCCAAGTTTAGATCCCCCATTTAACTCACATGCAACATCCTCAGATGAGGAGCCCTTTATTTTCATTAAGGCTTCAAAAACTCACACCATCAGATAATCCACACAAAACTCAAAGAAAGAAGGTTTGGGATTGATGAAGCAGCTAACAGGAACACAAGGAATGAGAATATTAAGAGAGGAGTAAATTACAGTAAATCAGACATGAAGTTTCTCATCAGTTACTACTTGTGCTTTAAAACTGCCCAGATGGTCAATTGTAGGTTAGGGATTTTTCCTGCCTGAGACAAAATTGTGCACCACACATCAAAACACACAACACATTCTTGCACTGTTACCTCTACATCTGCCTATTCCTCCATTTCATACACCCTTAAATCCCAAAACTGTATCTTTCCCCACCTTCCTAGGGCCCTTCTACTCTAACAGTGAACAATTTGTCTGTGTCTGTGAACAATTTGTCTGTTCACACTTATATTGTTTCTTAGCCCTTCTCTCTTACTCTGGTCTTGGGAGGAGGACGATCAACACCTTTCAAAAGCTGCAGTGCTCCCCCAGCCTCCTCTTCCTACAACAACAAATGGTTACCTTTACCCACAATTCCAGTAGAAAAGCAAACTACATTTTTCTGCAAGATGTGTTGTCCATGTACAGAGAAGGCACTTGACTGTGATGCAACGCACCTTCCCCTTTTTCCCCTTCCACCCAAATTTGCTAAAAGTTTGCATCTGTCTCAGCAGAAATGCATCACAGCTTTAGGGTCCTAATATTCATTAGGAATATTGAAATCACAGAATATCTTGAGCTGGAAGGGCTCCACAAGGATCATCGAAGTCCAGTTCCTGGCCTTGCACAGGACAGTCACAAGAATGCCAACCCCACTATCCAAAATCTTAAAGAGCATGGCAGCAGCAGGATTCTGTCTTCCCAGCCTCCAAGGGTGTTTCACTCTGTATTCTGAGCCCTCCAAGCTCTCCTTGCTGGGCCCCGGACAACTCACCTTGCTGCAGCAAGTGCTAAATTCTGAGTCCATCATGGAGAGCATTTCCCCTCCTAGAGCACAGGTAGGAAGAGCTGGCTGCTGTTGTGGGAAGATGCCGCTGGGACCCGCAGGAGGGAGCGAGGCTCGCTCTGCCCAGCTCAGCTGTCGCAGCTACCTCTGCTGGCAGGAGGCTCTCAGGCACCCCGAACGCCTCTATCTGACCAGGGAGAAGCAATACAATTCCATTTCTGCATATTTGTCTTCCCAATATTCGACCTTTTCAGCAGAATGTATGGTCACACTGGTCCCCCACCTTAGTCTCTAGAGTTAGAAACTCTTTAAACCAGCAGAGATTCTGCTGTAACAATTCGAGGAAAGCACCCACGTTTCCCACAGCCACAATTAATTCTGCTGCTCAGAGCTAGCAGGGGAATCATATTGCAGTAGTGGCTCCAGGGAAGATGAGAACTGCTACAAGCAGGTTTGATAGCTCACTGTCAACTTCAAATTTTTCCAATCCGCCAATGATCCTGTTGAGTAAAGAACAATCTCATTGTGCAAAATCAGAACAGTGGAAGGATATTTCCCCTCCATGCTGAAATAAAACCTAAAAATATTGATTTTAGAGCAGTTGACACTGAATGTAACTGCTCTAAAATTTCTGAAAGCCTTTTTAGCCTCCAGCAGAGTCTGAATACAGAGATGTTCTGTCACATTTGCTTCTTCCATTACCTCAGGTGATAGTTTGAAAAGGAGTTTGCATTTATATTGTCCATACTTTAACTTGCACGTACCTAAGTGGAAGTTTTCACAAGCATTTTATACACTCAAAAATGAACAATATATCCCCCAAAGGATTTCTAAGGTCATCAAAAAGTTAATTCAAAATACTACTCTCTAGCATGTGAAGCACTAAATGCTGCTTTTCAGTGCTCTATAGGAGTGGTATCAAAACTTTAGTCTGTATCGACAGAGTTTATTGGGATTTTTAGTTTCATAATTTAAAAAACAGACACAACCATATCAAACTTCTGTAGAAAACCTGGTTTAAGTATCCAAGACCTCACGTAAGTACAACAGTAATAAAATCACATTCTAAGGCAGGCTAAGCCAAACCACTTGCTACAGAAGCAGACCGAGGAGTAGAAACTTGTGACATACCTTTATAGGTACAGATTTAAAAAAAAAAAAAGCGTTAAGGTGCTATGTGCAAGTGTCATATACAAAATGCACTATGTAGCACTAGAGCCTAGAAGGTATGGTATGAAATGAGCTGATCACAATGAGGAGGTGGATGCAGCAAGAACAGCCCCTGCAAAGAGAAACAACTTTCCTGTGTTTGGAGCTCAGCCAGCCAACCACTGCTGCAGATGTGCAACAGCACAATGGCCATTTTACACAGTGCGGAAGGGAATTCTGAAGGAGGCAAAGCCCAGAGTGCACATCAACAGGAAATGCGGATTAAATATTCCACAAAAAAAATCCTTTCAAAAAAAACTTCTCAAAGATCTGCTTTTCAAAAGCCTGTATTTTATTTTACACAAGGAAAAAATGAAAAAAAAAAGTCAAAAGCAAAGGCAAATCTGAGCATAAAACAGCTTTTTACCTGTCATATTTTCATCTTTGTCATTGTAAATGACCCACATAACCTACAGTTTCCCAAGCTACCTCAGCTATTAAGTTAAGAAGTTTATCCCATGCTTCCTGGTGTTTTTATGCACAGAGTTTCTGATCTTTGTCCCTATATTAAAGTTAAGTCCATGCAGATCACAGCCTCCTTTGCCACCTGCAAATCCCCAGGGCCGTGTCCCAGCCAGCGCTGTGCCTTCCCCCGCTGCCAAAAGGGTGACGGCGCTGCCGCTCTCCATGGGCTCTGTTGGCAAAGCAAGGCTTGTCCCGACATGCGGCCCTTACGCGCACGGGAGCTGTACCAGGAAGGGAAGGAGCAGATATTCCAGCTCTGCCTGTCAAGTCTGCATTTCAAAGGTTGTGCTGGGTGTGGGAAAGAATAAAGAGGGTCTGCCAGTCCACATGCAAAGCTCCACACTGTGCTGCCCCAACTGCCAGGCTGTCACTCAGGACCGGAGCACATCCCCATCCGGCCCTCCCCACTGAGTTAATACCAGCCGTGCTCAGTGGCACAAGCTCCATTTCTTTCCCATCCTACCTGCCAAACTACACACGTCCTTGAAAATACACTTTTTAAAAAACTGAATGCCCAGTGCCCTGAAAGAGAGAGAGCATCCAAAACAGGCAAGGCTACTGCCTTGAGGAAAGAGGGTTGAAGAGCAGCTAGTGCAGTTTTCTCAATTACGTCACTCAAAAATAATAGAATGGTTTTGGTTGGAAAAGTCCTTAAAGATCACCTAGTTCCAATCCCATTGCCATGGGCAGGGACACCTTCCACGACACCAGGCTGCTCAGAGCCCCATCCAGTCTGGCCTTTAACTCTTCCAGGATGGATGACAGGTATTTGTAGGGTCTTCTCCATGGATAGAGGTTTCTTAATGCTAGAGCCTATTTTCATGCAGATGGATGGTTTCCTTAGCCCAAAATCAGACTACTGTTCCCAAGAGGAATGTTACATCTTCCCAAATCTCTTTCACCAGCTGCAATGAGCACATCTCTGATTCACAGACATGACTCAGATTTTAAGCAGGGAATGTTTTGTGGGTGTACATCTATTCTCTTCAATTTGTGGCTACAGTAAGGCTTAGATACACCATTACCAGCACACTAAAACATGTGCCAGCAGACACCCACTTAGGGGAAGGGAGAATTTCACTTGGAATCACTGAGACAAGGGAACAGATGAGGTTCACATGACTCCCTTTCATGGCTTCAGATGGCAGTCAGGCAGAACATACAGGCAAACCCGTAAATGTAGTTTTGAAAGCCCAATTTTCAAGTCTTTTTGAGTTGCCAGATGGTGAGATGACCTCTAAACTTAAATGTTCAAATATTCATTACTGCCATCTAGATTACTAGCTATCACTTAAGTCTATTATGAACATTAACCAGCACAGAGGATACAGATTGCATACAGAATTCTGGGCACTGCCACTTTCATTCAGCACTGAGAAGCAGATGGCTCTTCAGTTACCAACCCACTGATGGGAACCCACACCCCTAGCCCCAGCTCCCACAGGAATATATTAATGACTAAATTACAGATCCCTTGTGAAAATTATTGTTTTCTAGTCCCTCAAATACTGCAATGAAAAATACACAAAAAAAACATGGAAAGCAGGTAAGAGCTCACCCTTGATTTCCCTTCAAGCCAGTTTACGTTTGTATGCATCCAAGAGAGGTGACAGGCCTTGCTTGCCTAAAGGATTAAGACTGCGGTACTCTTCTGGTCAAGGGAAGAATGAGAACAGACTCAAAAAGGCCAAGTCACGTTTCTTGAATGCCCACTGGCATCACTTCTTCTGCCTCTCTTAAAAAGAGAACAAACCCTGAAGAGAGCATGTGATGTGCTGGATTCTGTGCACTACATCAACTTCCAAAGCATAAGAATCAGCAGATTGTTCATACCCTACCACTGACAGCTTCCTCTTGATCAGCTCCAGGCAGCACTTCACTCAATGTATCTCACCACTCTGAAGGAGCCAAATGCCTGGCATTTTTTAAAACAATTCTCATAAAACATCTTGAACTGGTTTCAAATATACAGATGAGTACACAGCATCATGAGTTTCAGACTTTTTTTTTGTTCTCTCAAACTCAGGTTTTGATGATCACAATTCTATTAAGCTGGTGGAAAGAAGAAATGAAAATGGATCCACAAGTAAGAGTTTTTAAGAAAACAGACCAAGTACATCTTATGAAACTAAACTGAAACTGTTCAATATAATGTGAAATACTACCAGAGAAGTACTGCACTCTATCATATATACCTAGCAGGTTATAGATTATATAACCAACACTAAAAGACAGGCAACAGCAATCTGCCAAGTTTCAAGACTGCCCTCAAATCACCACTTTTTACTAACTGTTGACAGCAACAGTGCTACTGTTCTCAGCTGCTGGAAAAAGCCAGTTTGACACACATCAGAACTACCAGCTTCTACCAAAAGGTGATAATTACTGTGTTTGCTGTTCAGTGATTATGTTAAGAACAAGGTCTCTTTCAGATGAGAAGATGCCAAACAATCTCCTTATGTATCCATTGCTCCTGTAAACACCAATATATTGAATGTTTGGTTGGATAAGAGTCTTAAAGAACTGATGCCTTGGCTATACAGACATGGGCAAGTATTTTGTCCTACATTACTTTCTGTAGTCCTAAAATACATGATTTTCTGTTCATCGTATACAACTGCATCTAAGACTTGGAGAGTAAATTTTACCGAACACCAGTGTGTGATTTTATTTATATCAGTGGAAGAGTGGAAGGAAGGACACACAAATAGACCTCCTCTGTAAAATATCAAATATTTCCAGCGAGTACAGAAGCTCTAGAAAAGGGTTCACATACACCAAGTTTGCCAGTGGTTCAAGTGTACTTTGTACTTGATACTGTAACAGACTAGTAATGCACCTACCCAGCACTGTCCTCAGCTGAGGAGGAAGAACTTATGGTATTGTCAATGCTACCTGCTTGTTACTCCAGCCAAAACAACCAAACAAGTGAGTATTTCAGTTTTGCTCAAATCACCACTCAGCTTTCAGTCAAAGGGGTCCTAAAAAGAGTGTAGACATGAATGGTGGAAGTAATTCCCTAAATTACTAGAACTGTTTTACAAGTGACCAACAACACCTTTAGGCTTGCTCTGTACTACTTCTGAGGCTTAGTCCTTCACCTCCCAGATGCATATGCAAGGCTGGCCTTAGTGGGGAGACTAAGGGAGCTTTCACGTCTTGTGCTGTACTTCTGGGACAGATGAGAGGAGCAGCACCAGCATGACTGCCAGGTGCCAAACTGCCAGCCTCTCATCTACTTCTCTACTTCTGCTGCCTGTTATGTTCTTCCCTTATTGATGCAATTGTAAACTCCACAGAATGGAGACAATAACAAACGCACATCCAAGCAGCCATATGTATATGGATGTTTGGTTACTTTTACCATCATATTTATTCACCCTCCCCTTTAAAACCACACACATGTTTACCAAAGTCTTGCACTGTTTTAAAATTATTAAACTCAAACACTTTTTTGACCCTTCCTCTTCTTTTCCCTGACAAAATTGAAAAATGTTGTTTTCTTATCAGCTCTGAAGGACAATACAATTTACCATAAACAAGTAAAGACAAATTCAGATTTGTAATAAGAGAAAATAATCAGTGCAAGAACAATTGTTTCTGGAGAATATGTTTTCATTCATTGTGATATCTTAGATTAATTAACTCTAAATACTTACCATATTTGTAAAGCATGGACAGTCCTAAAATGTCTGGGGTAGAAAGAATTTATGCTCAATATCAATAGTATGTTGCAGTACTTGTTTTTAAATGTAACCTTTTAAGGATAAGAAATGTCTTTCTAAGCATAACTGAAAGATATCAGTTAATAAAATTTATTTCTCCACTGACCAATTTCTGTACTCTGCTTATTTGGAAAGGTGATATACTCATTGGAAGTAATGATACTCACTGCTTTGCAAACAGCTTATGTTATGGCGATAAAATATCTTTCACAGCTCTGGCTGCCTTGTGTGTATGAACACACTAAAATGCAGGCACACACTTTTCTTTCCTAGAACTAGACAATCAGTCTCAAGACAAATTAGAACATCATAGAAACACCTTTACAGTTACTGTAAGAATGATCAGTAGTACTCAGTACCAGAGGTAAAATGCATTTTGAATTAGGCATGTATGAGATGTATGAAACCATTATGTTTCCACCCAGCTCTATGGCTTCCTATACACTAGTGTGTCATACATGTCAATAGGCATATGACAAACAAAAAAAAAAAGCAGTACAGTTATACCAGTTTCTTCTAGTAAAAAATTAAAATTGCATGACATTTTTGGCTATCTTCTCTTTTTTACAATTTGCCCCTCCTATTAATACCCATTACCACTTTATATTTTGAACCTACACTTGCCAAAGGTAGTGGTTGCCAGGCTGAAGCTCCACACTGTAAACTGCATCCCTGTGTGCCAGCAATGATTTCAGTGACATAACCCAGCTACAGGGGTCTGAATTTTGCACTACTCTTTTCCTGAGGGGGAAAGTGTGATTTATAAAGTAAAATTCAAAATGTTTCCCAGCTACAACAACATTTCCTAAGAGGCACCAAAATGATTGAGTTTGTGTGTAATTATGAAAGACATCATCTGGGGATGCCAACTGCACTGAAATAGATGAATGTTTTTAACTCACTAAACATGTCTCAACTCAGCAGCATGCTTACCTAAAACCCAAAATGATGGTTTAGGTATGCAAAAATTGAGAGATAAGGTAATGTTAAAACCTTGCACGTTTGGGCTAGAGCAGTGAAGTTCTTGTGTTGCCTATGAAATGATTCTGAAAATAAATTGGCCAAGCCTTCTTCAAACCTGGCCTTAAAATTTTGCTACTGGAATCTATATTTAAATAAAGCTTTTATTAATGCTTTTATGAGCAAGCTTAAAATCTGTTCACTCAAATACAAGTTACAAGATAAAACACATTTGTTTCCAGAAACTTTTGTGTCAGTGTTAGTTCATTTTCTCAAGAAAGGATCTGCTAATTCAGCATTCAGGAAATATTTTCTCATTTTTAAAAATTTTATTATGTAACAGAATATTGCCCCGATTTTTTTTCCTAAGATGTAACGAATTAATTTTTTTTTATCAAGCACAGAAATGCTCCACACTGAAACAGATGCCACTCCAGTCAAAATCTCTGCTGATATGTTTCCTGTTTACTACACCTGGTGACAGTTTAAGCACCTGTGCTGTCTCTTGCCACATAGAGACAACTCTAACACTTGAGACAATGATCTACAGCACCATATCACAATTAGTTAAAAAACCTCACTTTTTGAAGACCTAAATCCACGTAAAAAATCTTGATCTTAGCATAGTGGGATAAAACACCATAAATATGGCAGGAATCTTTACTGCCCTTTATTTTTTATTGCCCTTTATTCATCCTTAGCAAAATCCACATCAGAAGAACATAGCACCACTTCTTGATGCATTTCCTAGTTAACCATAGAAAGTTTCCTATACCCTCTCAATAGTATATATGGTAATGCAATACCACTTAAGAAATAAGAGACAGCAACAAACTGAGAGTTGGGAGAGAAACCTTTCATACAGTGAAGAACTAGAAATAAGAAAAAAAGAGTAAAAAGCTCCCTCCAAAGTTTTTTTTTTCTTTAAAATTAGTTCTTGATGTGTGGATTTTCAGTAGGTGATACTACACAACCTAAAAAAATACTGCAAATAGTATATACCTTCATATGTATTTTTATATGCACGCAAATAAATCTGGCAAAAATAGAACATTTAAACTTAATATTTATCCTGTCAATCATAATTGCCCACATAGCCATGAGGAAACTCTTTTCTGCAGCAGGCAGTGTGTTCAAACTCTCAATACTCTTAAATTCCATTCACTTCCAGTGGTAGAGTTAGTACCTTTTAAAATTATAGTTTGCTTGTTTGAGAGTGAACAGACACCATGCCAACCCTGATGAACAACACAGGACATGAAATAGCCTGTGGATTTCTTGTCTCACCCTAACAGCTGGAAATCTAATTGGGGCAGAGGAAAACAAAACATGATAAAAACAACCATAGGAGTCAAGAGGGAAAACAAGAAACAACCAGTATGAATTTATGTGGAAACAAACACAGATACCCATCCATGTAGTGTTTCTACCCAATATATTAAAGAAAAATTTTTCAGTTACCAGTCTGCTATATGCTTTTGCATTAAGAAGGTGGTTTCACAAGCCACTGAATTCTATCTTTGATGCTCATGATTACTATTCTTAAGTGTTTGTGAACTACACCACTTAAATCCCCTCAAATATCAGTTTATTTTCTCTTGTAACATATTCCTACAGTGTAGGATTAACAGACACAGGGGAGGCCTTCAGGCACTGAGAATGTAAATTAGCCTAATCTCAAGAAAACAAGATGTGCACTTAACCATAAATATTTTTTATAATCAGATCAAACAAGACATACCTGGTATTCAGTTTTGTATAAATTAGTTGTTATGTCAGACCTACTTCTGAGGTTATCCAAAATCCAAACACGTAACATTATTTCTACTCTTCAGGCCTGAATAATATTTACAGACATTAATGCTATATCCAGCTCTACAATCATTCGAGACACATTATATAACTTTATTTTTTTATTTGACAAGCAGCAGTATCATGTTCGTCATTTTTTTACATTTTAATGTAGATACAATTATTAGGTTATCTGTCATATTACAATATTTAGGATTTTTGTGTGATTTTTTTTACTTTGTCTTAAGATACATTAAAAAACATCAACTGCAAACGTGAAAGGGGAGGGGGGAAAAAAAAAGCATGGTACCCAACCAATTCTCCACATTTCAGCAATACTTCACTCATTCTTTTAGTAAAGTTTTAAGAAATGTCATAATGACATGAGCTTGAAATATCTATAGGCATTTTCATTGACGCTCATGACATGGCACTGGTGATGTTGTAAACAGCAGAAAAACAGGGGCTGCCAAGTGACCAATTATGGAGGCACAGGCCTGCCTCTTCCCACAGGAACACACCAAACAGTGACAGCAATGATCTCCTTACAATCATACCTGCAGGATAGCAACATCATGCTACATAACTGTACTCGTCTGCAGAGGCCTGGCTTCGCTCTATGTACTGTTTGTCTATCAGGACTTCAATACACTTCTTAATCATGCTGATACTTGGGTTAAACCTAGCTCTTGATTGGCTAATTACCTGCAAAAGAAAGACACATTTTTTTGTGTTATTTTTCACATTTATAAATGTCATCTAAATATTTACTAAAGGTTTTAAGGCATATTCAGCATATTTTTCTTTTAAAGACAGAATTAAATAACCCTGGAATAGTTAATCTGTAACAACCAAGAAAGTATCTCTCTGTATTAGTGTCAGGACAGTGAAACTGACTGGTCAGCTCACTGGTTACTTTGGCCACATTTTCCCCAGATTTCTTAATTCTTCTTGCTTGCTTCATTTGTCACAGTACAAATGAAGACAGATATCCATGTTAAAAATTAATATTAACACATTTCTTGACTACTATCACAGTGGAGTTCCCTTACCACTAACCTCCTTCCCTATACAATTGGAGAAAATCAGGATGAACTTCTCTTTCTTCAGTCATTGAAGACAGACCTACAATTTCCTGAGTTCCATCTGGCTATGGTGGAACTTTTTAATACATGCAGCAAGAAGTTATTTTAAAAACAAATCTATATTTGCATTGTGGAAGAAATTGCTACTCCAGGCAAAACTTTAGATGACTTTTAGTAGTTCTTAGTTCTGCCCATTCTCTTGTAGAGAAGGGGAAGAAATTGTGTGTAATAACAGAACATGCAAATCTATAAGCAGGAAAATTTTTCAAACAAAAGATCTTACTACTCAAGTGTCACAATATATTTTGCCTGTAGTTTCTTATTTCTTCTGTAAAGAAAATTATTTTTATATCAGCTGAATTTTCAGTTTTCTTTACAACTCCTCACGGCTGGCTTTGTCCCAGCTCTAGAGTTTGCTGGGGCCCTCTGTGAGCCAACAGAATTCACCAGGTGGAACTCACCCAGCAAAGCAAACAAAAAGCTCAAAAGAGTGAGTTTTGTTGGGCTAACAGCCAAGGGTCTGGTACGTTCCACAGCAGTACAAGTCAGGAGAAACTGGGTGCTAACAAGCTGATAGATCTGCTCGGATTTCACTTAACTCAGCCCTCCACTGAAGCTGATTGTCATCACCACACTTCATGAATTTACTTAAGACAGAGAGAACAAAAGAGAGAATTTTGTATTGGTATGGGTTTTCTTGTTGTTGTTACTTTTTTAAAATCAAAGATAGTACAGGTAAGAAGGATAGACAGAAATACCTCGTGGCCAGAATAAAAATTTTCTGAGAATGACTGCTCTGACTCCCCTGCACTACTCTTCCAGACTCACTCATTTTATAGGAAAATCTACCTCATCCTGCAGGCAACTGCAACATTGAACTAGAGTTGAAATTATCAGGGAGTATCTAACACAATTAACAATTCCACAAAGACCACATCCTGATACATACAGATCTACCAAGGGCCTGGAGTATTTTCTTTGACACCTCACCCTAAATGAAATGTGTGGTGCTGTAGTCTAAGCATTAGAATCAGAGCTTACTACATTAAGGCTAGAAGTCTCTGAAATATCTCTCTAACAGTATAATCCTGCCCTTATAGCTAAGAAAAAAATATTAACGAGGTGAGAAAATATTAACTCTTCATAGTAAACAGACTCCTTTCAGAAAGATTCCTTCTTACTCAAGAAGTCAAACAGCACGTTTTAATTGATACATTATATAAAAAAATAGAAACAGCATAACAAAAATAACAATGGCACCAGAATTAGTAACAATATCACAACTATACTCTCTACTTAGATTTTAACTGAGTAACCATGAAAATATCCACCTTTCTTGCAAAGCTCAAGATAAAGGTCCTAATGTTACTACTCTGCAAGAGCCCTGCAAGAGCAAAACACAGCAGAGGCATTTAAGCGGCCCTTCAGTTACACAAAGGAATAAACAACCAGAAAGGATTTGTTTCCAAGAGAAAGATCTGTAACCTATTTCACCCTCATAAACTGGTGCCAAGCAAAGTACCTTTCAAGAAATTTTTCTAATAATTTGACAGTGGGCAGAAAAAAGTATTTTCAAAGATGAGAGGGCTTGCTTGCCTATCATTTCCCAGTTTTAATTGCAAATTCTTACATGATTTCATCATAATTGCATGGATGATTTAAATAATGGGAAACCAAATAAACAATGATTTTGAGAAAAATCAGGACCTATGCTGCTTCATTTTTTAGATATTCAAAATCAGACTTCTCAAATTAAGCTTGCCTTCAGACTACTTGTGTATAAACACTTCTTCAATATCCAAAATCTTTAAGAGGTCTCACACTGCATCTTCTCGGCTTACAAACTCCCTGATGCTGCTAGGTGTTTTTTAAGACATAAAAATTAAATAGTGGATGTGGTAAACTGTTTCCTCCACCACCACAAATTACTCAACGTCTCTACATGTCTATGCTCAAAATGGTTGAATAAAGCAGGAATTTTTATTCCCTCTCCCACCAGTCTTCTCTGAAGCCATCCAGCAAGGCTCAGACACACAAGAACGAATTAAACTGAAGAAAGAGCTTTGGAAGTTTGAGAAAAGTAGAACTGGGAACTGGTTGGAAGAAGCAAATGTTAGGCTGGAATGAGAAATACAATTAGGCAGGCAACCAGCAGATGGGAATGTGGGAGAAAAACTAGCGAAATAGCACTTCTTTCCAAGCCAGCCTGTGACAGTTCACAGGTCATTAATCTGGAATCTAAAAAATCTAGAGAACTGTACCACTTTGTGGAAAACGAAGATTAAAAAATTAGTGTCTCCATACTCAGACAACTTCTAAAATTTAAAACGTGATTTATAATAAAATAATTATTAGAGCACAAAACTGGCTAAGTGCTCCTGTGGAAACCCCACACTAGAATATCCCTATTCAGGTTTTCAACCGAACCCATAGCTCTGGCAATGATTTTTATAGGATACAACATTTCTTGGCATAGAACCAGCTAACAGGAAAGAGCAAGAACTTAATGCTTTGGTGCTAAGACACATTTGCAAGATTGAGAGATCCCAACTAGTACTCCAGTTCAAAATAAATCCCGGGGAAGTTCTCACTTTCACTGGAGTACTGGTTTCCACATGGTTGAATTCTTTGTAGTTGGATGTTTTACCCCACTATCCTGAAGGTTTTCATGAAATCAAGCTCAAGGACTTTCTCTTACCTCCTGAATAAGAGCATTATGTCGCAGCACTTTGCGTGCTTTCATGATACGGACAATAGCAGCTTGAAGATACATTTTCCTGTCTTCATCTACAGCACTTCGGGTCTGCTCCATCTCCTGCGATACCATGAAAAGAACAACAGTAATGCTCAAAATATAGTAAGACCAATAAAGATAAAAGTATAAAAGTATCTTGAATCTATACTTTCTGCTTTCCTAAAAGTGGTAAACTAATAAAAAAATGCGGGTGTAGTTCAATTCCAGGAAAAGTATGTCCATAAATTAAGGACATCAGGTTTCATGAAAGTCAGCAGGAAGGTAGGAGAGAGACAACTAAACCAACATTTTTGCTAGGGAGAAAAGCAAGCAGAATTGACTGCAATGTATTGAGTTTGGCAGCACATACCTATCTTGTACAAAATCCTTTGTCTCAGGAGATACACTGAGAACATGGATTAACAACACAGGAGTTGATTTTAGTTGCCAAACAACACAAAACCATAGGAAAACAGTTGATTGGTTCTGCTGTTCTTGCAGTAAGTTGCTTTTATAAACACCAGCAACAAAAAAGTCTCATGATATAGGCTAAACATCAATACCATTTGGTATTACCATTTTGTTTATCTTTTTCTTCTACTTTATTGTTCCCTATTTCATCTTCTCTTGCCTATATTTTAAGTAAAAAAATTGTGTTGCTTAAGATTTAAACTTACAAAACTTCTTCTGTAAATCTTAGGCAATCTGATAGCTGCTTACTACACCAAACTAACACAGTGAATTCCATTTTAGAAAAATAAGCTTTCTATGCTATTCAGGCTAGAAACACCAAAGATTACTTGCCTGTGGCGTGTCTTTCTGCATTGATGTGGTAATTTTAAACTTTGTTCGTTTACTGCTGAAGTTCATATTTAATGAAAACGTAGACTCTGTCTCTATGTCTTCCTGTAATAGAGAATCATTTTTAAAAATCAGGAATGGTACCAGAAAATAGTAACAATTTAGTTTGAAAAGTTGCAGTTAGGGTCTTACACACACAGAAAAAATTTCAGATTTGTGGTTGGAAATTCTAAAACACCACTTGAGCCGGGTAATTTTTGAAGCTAGTTTAACTGACCTAGAAACCAAGTTTATTTCAGAAAACACTATGAAGAACTCTGATACATAAGAATTTTGTTAACAAGCAATTTCTCTTCTAATACTTCGACAGCTTATCTTAGTTGCAAAGACTCTCTCTTGGATATATTTGAAGTTATTTTCTCCCTGCAAAAAAAGTAGGATTTGCACTTATTTATGACAGGACCTCAAAGGGGAGCTGCTGCTTTCATAATTTTTCAGTTGTCTTCCAGAATTTAAGGAAAAGCATCTAAGAATTTTATATGTTATAGCAGAAACAGCTGACAAACTGCTAATTCTAAAGTGGACATCTATCTGCAGATTAATCTCAATTCTTTTCCACATATATATGTTTGTGTATATATATTTTTTTTTTCCCCTGCAGTAAAATCACCTTTACATTCAGCACAGCATGACTGGACACATCTCTTCAGTTTCCAGGCAAGAAATACTTCTGTACAAGTATTACCAATTTCCACCAGAATAAAGTTACTGGGATTCTGAGACCTCGGAATCTTGCCAAACTGTCTAAAGCACAAGCATTTTAGTAAACACAGAAAATATTTAACTAAATACGCACTCAAACCAGTACTAATTCTCATTTTATATCTTGCAACAAATAGTCTTCGTTACAATATATATTAAAACCAGGATACCAGGCATAGTATGGAAAATAGAACATGAAAGGGGAAAGACCAAGAGTTTCAAAAATAATAAGCTAACAAAAAATAGGCTATTCTGCTGACACAGTTGAATATAAAGCAAAATAAATTGTGTATTGAGTATGAATCAATGAAGATTTTCCCCAAAGTTTCTCCTGCTCTTTCCCCTACACCTGTTCAAAAAATGAATAAACAAGCAAAAGCGAACTACAACATTTATTACACTGTACTTTTCTGTTTGACTCAGATACAAAGAGAAGTTTGTGTATTGAATTCCACTGCTTAAGCCACCAAAGCTCACTTGTTTATTTAATAAGTAAGCTGATAGACTGTCTACAGATCTACTATCACATTGCTGGATGGAGTGCAAAGAAAACAGAAATAGTAAAGACACTTGAATACAATAGTCTGGAAGGTAAAGAACTGGAAAATGCAGTGGTAAGCATCAAAAAGTAAAAGGGTCAGAAAGCTGTATTATTCCTACTTCTATGACATAATCTTTAAGAAACTGGGTGAACCTTATAAAATGGACATAAATAAATGTAAATCCTTTAAATAACAGGCAATGTTCTAAGATTATTAGAGGTCTCACTGTTTCCTGTAATAGCTCCCAGTGTTTTATTTGACCCATGTGGTTTAACAGACATCTTCCCAGCAATTGTTCCAGTCTGAGCTCATTTCTAGATATTGGAAGCATGTCCTATGCTTCAGCCAAACATAAGATCTTCCTTGTGATCTCACTTTCCATTTTCTAAAATTTTCCTGGTTAAAATCAAAAGCAGCTAGCAGCTTCGGATTTCTTGTAAGCGAACTGAACAGCTTATGCCAGTTTCTTCTGTCGGATACTGTCTGCATAGGCGGCTTTCTGGGTGAGCTGGAAGCACATGCTAATGTCTGTATGGGATGCACAGGCACTTCTGCAGTGTTTCTTACTTACCAGAGTAAAGTTTGTGCCCTTTGCTGTATGGGAAAAAAAGTTTCACATAGGCTATATACAAGGATGAGACAGAGTCAGAAAAAGAAGTATTAACCGCTGCCTTAATCACAAAGCTCAGATATTACTGGAATTCTAAGAAACTCATGGAATGATAAGTCTGGCAAATTGCAGCAAATATCCTATCACAGAAGTCCTCCTTGCTCTCTTTCTTGCTCCTGTAATCTGTCAGCAAGGAAGAACATGGTTTCTGTTGCTTTCAGTCTCTAAATCCCACAAATATTTTTTTAGGATCCCTATAAGACTCTGGTTTACTACTCAGGCTCCTTCCTGTGATTCTGTACAACTTTGAAAGCAAGGCAACAGAAACAATGAAGAGTCCCTGCATGATTACCTTTTCACACTGCCATAGGCATAGAAAACCTGTATGACAGGTACTTTACTTTCTCCTGTTTCTTTCCTTATGAATAGAGATTTACAATTTTTCACAAGCATCAAAAATAAAGCTTAGAAAAATAAAAGTAAATAACGGATATTAAGAAAAAGTCCTCAACAAATATCAGAAACAAGACTGAAAACATGAAACTTTTTTATATCATTATGGCATACCTTGTCTGAGTCATGGTTGATCATTTTGACATCAAGCAAAGATTTGATGGTTTTTGTCAGTTCCTTCTCATTCATTTGTGTACTGTCCTGAAGCTCCTTGTAACTGACAGTCTCACTGTTGTTGAAGGCAAGCAACACTGCCATTTGGTATGTTGTGACCATGGCTACATAAGGTTTGCACAAATAATTCATTTTTACTTCACCTGTAATGATACAAGTAGTATTTTATAAACTGATGAAAGGTGCTGAAAAGTCATCTGAAGCCTAACTACTAGAGCTCCTCCTACATTTCCAGACATTCAACCCAAGTCTGTATTTAACACTTGAAATGAGACAATGACAACTGATGCTGTGAATTTACTATATATAATATGCCTACAACACTCCCCTCACCCTGATTAACTATGAATACTAGACAAATAGTGCCACGTAATATATAATGATTATAATTATAATATACAATAATAACTAAAAAAAAATTCCAAGTAGCCTTAATAAATTGCAATGCATAAACTTCAATTAACAGTTTACACAGAATCCTGATTTACAGGAAAGTTGTTTAAAGGAAAGATTTAAAAACAAAGTAAAATACATGTCCATCAAAAATTTTTCATAATCTTATATTTTTAAAATTCCCATGAAGAACAAAAAGCACTGAAGAAATCTACCTGAAAGCAGATTTAGATTTTCTGTGCAAAAGTGAGTGTGAGTTAACAGCAACCTCCTATTACCACAACCAGATATTCATTACATTGCATTGTTGTAGACTAGTATAGTTTTCACCTCCACGTGGTACGTTGCAGTGCTCAGCTGTTAAAGCCTGATACTGAAAGCACTTAAAATAAAACATGATTGACTGGCACCTAGTAAAATAAATTATAATTTAATATAAATCTTCTAAGGTATTTTTAACATGTATTCCTATATAGTAAATATAAGTATGTACTTATGTAGATACTCACATACCTGAGTAAAATAGTATAATATGAGTTCTTAAAATTATTTAGTATTTATGTAAGGAACATCTACACTACAGAAACAATTCCAGGGCAATTGTTATTAACTTAGCAGTTCTGCAGTGCTTTTTTGCAGTTAAGAACATAGAACTCTAGTTTTACTAGGATTTAATAAATCACAGGTATGCAAGTTTACAAAACACAGATTTTGGAAATTCTAAGTAGTAAATATTAAATTAATTTGTAACACAAAATATGTCTGTTGATGTAAAATGCCAGATAACATTCCAATGCCTCAGTCTTTTGCCATTTGAAAAGAACTTTTAGCAAATAACTGTTAGATCATAAGCTTAGCAAAGCACTTATTTTTACCTGTACAAAGATAATGTAACCAAGTAAGCTTCCTTCCACTAAAATGCTGACTGTAAAATAATTCAAACTGCAAAACAAAATGAACATCAATTAGTCACACATATAACTACTCACAATAATTTATAATCACCCTACCACCCCAATGAAGAAATACTGGTTTTATGTCCATCACACTGGATGCAAACATTGCAGACGAATTCATGACAGCATTTTCCTTTAGAAGATGAGTGATGACTCAATCCTAATTTGATGCTGACATCTGGTAAGGAGAAAAACTTAAGCAGATTCAAAGAATCTTTCCCTAAAATATGATCAAACTCCCTAAACCCTACAATGCCAATACTGTGTACACACACCAACTTGGTTTATTCTGGTTTGGTACAGCAACTCCGATTAATATTGAAAGAAAACATAAAAACAAGGACTTTTTAGGAATTCCTCTTTAGGAATTAGGTTTTTCTCCACCCACAAGCTCGCACACTATGAAAACCAGTATCTATACACCACTCAGATAAATACACATTTACAGGAAGCTCCAGCAGTCTCAGAAAAAGCTGCTGAAGAGGTTGCCCAGTTACTGAAGTACTCACATACTTTGGAGTACAATTGCAAAACTTTTTTTTCTTTCTAAATCCTTGCCAGAATCCTAAAAGAACTCTCTTCAGGGGTCAAATGATCATATTGGACATTAAATAAAGACATTGTCAGACAATTTTCAAAGACTTCCCCCTCAAGGTCATGTTCTGTTTCTTTAGGGAATTCTAACTTAAAGCACTGATCTCTAGCTAGGTGACACATGAGTAACTTTGCTCCTTTAAAATGGCAAAACGGTGAAATTAGGCAAGCAACCCAGACTCTGAGCTGCTTCTGATACACAATTCTGTACCAATTTTCCAAGAGGCACAACTGACAAGACTCTATTTTAAATGCACAAAGACAGCAAAATTTCATCAGTCACCTGGTGATCTTGTAGTGTAGGTTGGAAACAATTATATCGCTAAAACCAAGTGCCACTTAAGTGGAAATTAAAGCTGAGTAAGTAGTCCTAATACTCAGTAGTAATACAAGAAAAAAATACTTCACTACAGAAGAAGAAATTTGCCATTATAACTTACATCAAGTAACAATTTAAGGTATAAAAACAGGTATAAAAATCTCTTATGTCCAATAATACAAAATCTGTGTTGCCTATATTGTACTTCACCATTAAATACACCTTAGCAAAGATCAACACAAATATTTTGTATTTTAACGAACTTTGTACAGGTAACATTTAGAATAAAATAATATAAAGGAAAGCAACAAAATACCTCTACAAAGCAGAAATAATCACATAAGAAGAAAATATTTGGCTAAAGCAAAACCTTTATTGCTTTGAGAAATCATAAAATGAGCTTTAGAGAAGTTTGCACAAAGCTTGACTTTGAACAGCTTCTACGAAACAGGGAACGAGAAACCTGTATTTGCATCTTAATCACTATTAAGATGGCTCAGATTTACTATTAGAAATAGAATCTTCTTTTATCTAAATATTAGGAGTTGGTTTTGAAGCTAAGAACCAACCCAGTTCATTTGAGTCCATTTATTAGCATCTTTCAGCAATCACTAAGTGATTGTGAATCACAAAGAGAGATGTGAAAAAGCTGTGCAAATACACAGATAAATTCAGTAAGGTATTTGGGTAACCCTTCCACATTGCATATGGACTGGAAACACGATAGCCATAATTTACAATCATAATGTAGTAGCTCAAGTTTTTCTCTAAGATTCGGAGTTATTTTACGTTTTCCACATGTTTACACCTACTAACCTACCATCTGTACACTTTTTTCCAGTTCCTGAGGAATTGCAAATGTAGAAGAGGGAGCCTGAGTTAGAGGCCATGCACCAGCCTAAAAGAATTGGGAAAAATAAAAGCATTAAACATTTTCATACGACATATATAAAAAAAAAACAAAACAAAACAACACTCTTAAGTGGATGTATAGTGTACATTATGTCATAAGACAATCAATTCACTCAGGAAGTTTTACTGATAATTTTTTACTGCATCTTCTGCACACCCCACTGAGAATTGAGACTGAAATTTTATATCACTTCTGTTTAGGGACCTAGTGGGTTGATTTTACAAAGAAACACTAGGAAAGTAAGTAATTCCACAATGATCACAAGCCATCAGTTTTCATATAAAGAAGTATTCATAATTAGAAAAATTGTATATTTGTTATCAGAACATAAAAAATAAGTACAAATAACTCAGCAGCAATAAACATACATTAGTACCTGTAGAACATATATCTGAAAACTAATTCCCAAATCAATGATTGTGTCCTGGTTTTTGATAAAGTTGTTGAATTTATTGTTGAGATCAGCACTAACACTCATGTCTGTATACATTCGATGGAGCTTGCTGGTAAATTCATAACCACAGGCTTGCTGTGAAAAAATATTGCAACAGGTTTCAAAGTGAAAACAGTATTCATCATATAAGTTACATTCCCTCACTAATACAACATGAAAATCTAGTCAGCAGAAGAGTTTTATATTTACAGAAAACACTAGTTACAATAAAAAACAAACACTGTAAAATAAAATTATCACATTTACTTTAGTTTCACCTTATATACACTAATCTATATGAAAAATATTGTTTTATAAAATCAAAAGATAGACATGTTTATGAAAGTCCTTGGTGCTTTTATAATGTTAACATGAGTGAGTTGAATGTAGCTAATAAAATTATCCAAAACCTAATAAAAATCTCAAATGCCTAGGTGGTACTCAGCCTTTTATCTTTCATAGACTACCAAAAACTAGCTTTTGCTTCCAGCTATTGGAAACAGATTCACCGATTGCTAAGTTACGCCTGGCACCCTCTGCTGCTGCCTTTCAACACTACATACTCCTACATTTCTTTATTCTATGTTAGAAGAATATTTACTTTACCTTTAGTTTATTTATCATCGCTTCTTCAGAATCCATAGACATAGACAAACCATGAATTAATCTTTTTGCCAACATTCTGGCATAGAACTGTATTAAAAAAAACAGAGATGAGGATTTTAAGAAGCATAACCACATTCTTCAAGTATGCTTTGAATATGATATTTTAACCATTATTGAATAGGAAAAGTTACCTTTTGGAATACATCCTTGTCATCAATGTATTTGAAAACAGTGATGAAACTTGTAAGCTTGTCTTCTACTTCATTCTCTGTCATTCCTTTTGCTGATTTCTTTAACAAGTTGTCACAGTATTTGGCCAGCTCAAATTAAAAAAAGAAAAATCAAACCCAAACCTACTTGTCAAGCTTGAGAACAATCGTATGCCAAGGTATTTCCAAATTTCTACAACAGTTCAAACATGAAATAAGTCACAGTCTATAGCCTCACATTCTATACAAGGGCTGTATTCATAGGCAAACAATACATTCTACATCCACAGAAAATACAGTTTATATCAAAAATGAGAACCACAGCAATTCTGCACACTCACAAAATGTGTGTGCAGCTTAAGCTGTTACTGCTGAAATACACACCTGAGTGTGACCCAGTGTGAGAGCTGGATACAGATGTGAAGGACCCTATGGCAATTCATTTGATGGTTATATAGAAGAATTATTACTTTCTGTGTGCATCACTTACCAATTCAGGTGCTTTGCAGATCGACTTGGGCTCCCGATAGTTAACTACTGATGTCAAAGCCTACATAAAAACATGGAGCAAAGAGAAAAATCATCAATGACTTAAACTTTTTTCTTTTATGAAATTTGAAGAAATCAAGAAAATCCTCAGGGCAAAGACCATCTGAGGTCCTATAAAACTGAACTACACAAAAGGCGATAAAAAAAGAAACTAATAAGAAGGTTTAAATTACTGCTCTATGAGAATTTGGTTGTTAAACATTTTAAAGTTGAGAATTAAGTAAAAGTGGAAAGAGTAGAGGAAGAAAAATAATTACAGAAAACCAAAGAATGAATTAAGTTTTGATGAGAAACTTCACAAAAGTATGATGATTTTGGTATACAGAAATATTATGGTCCAAAAGAATGGATGGAAAGAAACTTAGGAAAAAGTGCAGATAAAGTTGATTTGAGCAGCAGCTGAAAAACTTATATGACGTGCTCACAACAATAAGAAATAGAAGCGCTTTTGGTTGTTGGATTTTTTCATACACTGAAGAGGAGAAAAATACATTGTTGAAAGTGGAAATTTGAAGCAGTAGAGTACAAACAACATGGTGGCTGAAGAAAAACTGAATAAGATGAAAAAGGAAAGAGATAATGGCAATTTAGAAACGAAAAAAATAATGGAGTCTCTAAACTACATGTCATATTTAAATTAGAGTTGTAAACTAACAATGAAGGAAAAATACTGCATGACCAAAGTTCCCAAGAATTATAGTTCCTCTGTAGAAGGAAAATATTGCTGTTATTATTTTGAGGACAAACTGACAAGGAACTCTTCTGTATAATATCTCAAGATTGTAGAATTGCTATAATTCCTCTGAGAAAAGACTGAATTACTTGACAAGAAATAGGAAACTCTTTAAAGTTGGAGCATTCTTTTGCAATAATACTGGAGGCAGCACTAGCAATTTTGATACCCACCATCAAAAATCAGTATTTTAAGTATTTATTGTAAGAAAGATCAATGAAGAAGTGATGCATTTAAGAAAAAGTACACTGCCTATATCCTAGCAAATGAAGTTGTCAATCTCATGTTACTCCACCTTCTGGTACATGACAGTAATTGCAATGGAGAGAGAAATGTATTTGGTATTGAAGTATTTGTTTTAAAATGCTAAATAATTGTTTTATCAATGTCGCAAATACAGATGGGCAACTACTACTGGTACCATCACTGGCAGCTTCTCCATCATACCTTTTCAGGTTAACCTTGACTGAAATTCACCAAAGCTTTGACTTTAATGTCAAGACTCTGACATTTACTACAAACTGCAACTACTGCACACACCACAAAAGAGCAATGAACTGTATGTGTGCATCCTGTGACAGGAAATAAAAGAAAGGAAAGATATTTATTAGTTATAATTAATAATGATTAATATTAAAATTTATGATAATTAGAACTGTTATCTTGAATACTTGCATGGCTATGCATTTCAAATAAAAGAGCAGCAAGCCTCTTTCTCTATATTTATTATTTAAATCCAAGTGCAGCTATCTTCTGGAAAAAGTTACCTATCCTGGCAGTGATTGAAGTAATGTAAGTTTCCAGATATTCTTTGTAGTCAACTCGAAAAAATCTAAGCAAAGATTCTGTGGAAGTAATACTAAGAGCATTCAGAGATAAACATTATTTCAGCAAGCAAATTCAAGTTCAAACGCATGTAAGAGTTAACAAACCTCCCAAACCCCATCAGTTGTCTATTTATTATCTGCACTTCTATTTACACTGAATGGATCAGCATCAATTTTGAGTTTTGAAATATGATGAAAGGAAAGGTCTGTCTTTCAGAAAGTAAGTATTAAAGTGATCTCCTTTAATGTATCTTTTCCCTTACACTGGACTGTCTTTCACTCCATTGCAGTTCTAAACTAGAAGGACTGTATATGAACTATCATTGAACATGTGTTGATGCCATGAAGAGTTTTGGTGAGCCTGAATCAGGGTCCTGGATTTTGTTTTCCAACGCTTTGTTTACTTAAGTAAAATTTACCTTGTCAAGGGCACTCATAAAATGTTGATCACCATTCAAAACAGTGTTGATCAGTTGAACAAATTTACTATGTACTTCCAAAACTGACTCCACAAACTGAGTTGGCATCTAAAGAGGGTAGATAAAACAGAAAGCAAGTAAGTGAGAAAAGTAGTAGTATCAAACATAAACATATCTACATTAGTTGTAGTTTCTTTATTAATTACTCTTTTTTGAGAAAGTTAATACTACAGTGATTTTTGAGAAGATGGATTCTGCATTGCTGTACTCTCACACCATGGTGCTAGAGCATGTTTTGGAAATAAAAAGTCTAGGCGGCATTTACAGTCCTGCTATGCAACCTAGATTTGAGTCTATACTGCTCTCGTGCCATCTAATTTTTCCCTAAAATCCTTTATTAGCCTTTCAACAATCATTAATGCTAGCATAAACACAGCAATCAAGCAACTGATACAATAAACTGTTGCTTCTCCTACACAGTGACTTCAGAGACAGAAAATCTGGATGATCCCTTTGCATTTTCCTACATAGGACAGTTATCAATTGAATTTTGTACACTACATTCCAGCATCACATTCTGCATAGAAATGACTGACATGAGCTGGAGAAGTCCCTACACAGACAAGCTGGCAGGCACAAGCGCAACAGTGTGCAAGGCACTGGCTCTGTAGCATAACTCCCCAAATACATTCTCAGGTCACACATTAAAAATATTTCAAAGTACATAATTTTTACAATAGAATGAGTATTTCACACTTGGAAATTATCTACATAAGGTTGTGAATTGTCACCACCCTCATGGGTCTGTATTTATTTGCCTGTGTAGACACTGTTAGTTTGAAATAATAAGTTCACTAAACCTAAAAATAATTTGAAAGCAAACTATACTACTGAAGACTTCAGTCCCTTTTCAGTATGCACACTGAGTCAAAGAATAGTAAGCATTCCTGTGCAGTCAGTAACAGAGTGAATGTACAACAGCTTATGTTTATGTATTATTATAGACAGAAACACTGGACAGCTAAAGTCACCACCCTAAAGTGAGCACAGATCTAGACAGCAAGATGTACACATGCACAAATACAATGTCAAATGAAAGCTTGTTGTTTATCTCTGAACAGCAATGCTGGAGAAACAAAAATGGAATTGAGTAATTTAAACAGACATAAATGGAAAAAAGTTTAACACCCTTTAGTAAAATAAATAAGATAATATTATTTTCAGAAATTACATGACAATATAAAGCAAAATAACTACAAAGCTACTACAAAAACCAACACATTGAAATCAGGCCAGGATGTCAAGTGTTTGCAAAATGGAATCACTGGCTCCTAATATACCAGAACAGCAAATACCACTGACTTAAGAGAAATTCAGGGAAAAAATGTATACATGAAACGAAAGGACCTATTTGCCCTGGCATTATTAAGCAAACAACCATAAGAATATCTAGCTGCAGTTGTTTCTGGTTAGATCACAACAATTACAACAATCAGCTCTCAGGATAGAGAAAACTGGCACAGATAACCATGCTGATGAGAAGTTACATCACATTCCAAACCCATTTGACGTAGGAAAAATTAAAAAACCAGACAGTTTGATAAAATAACAGAAAAAGGTCAAACACTTAATCAAGAATGTTAATCAAATAGTCATTTCAGCTGCCTGAGGAAACTCACATTTTCCTGAGAAAGATTGCTGGTTGCTCTAAGGCCCTCATCATGGATATGGTTTTGTAGTTCCTGAATCATATGAGGTAAACCACTCGACACAGCACGAAGCAGAGTATACATATTTGCCATGTCTGTAACAGGAAAATTAACACTTAGTAACATATCATAATTTCACATAGAACTTTTTAAAGACTGAAACAAGACCAACTGTTTTGAAAGAAAAAATTAACATACACTGGATCACTGGCAAAAGAAAAAAAGGAAAGAGTAGGCCTACTATCAGTATTTACTGAGTCCTGCCATTGTGACTACCTCACTTGTCCAATACAGTGTCTTTACGAGAGACTCTAAGAAGAGAGGTGGGCTAGTGTCGAGAAATAGTGTCACATTTTCAGCCTTAGCCTCCCTAAATCTCCTTTAGCAGCAGCTGACAAAAATCAGTTTAGATATCTTCTTGACTTTTTATTTGCCTCCAGTGGTAGCTTGAAATTTTTCTCAGGTGAGAAAAGCTCGAAACAAGCAACTGCTATTTTTATTATACTTTGCCTCCCGGCATCCCCAAAAAAGAAACCAAACAAAAGAGATCCAAACTCTGATCAAACTTGAAAAATTCCCTGGAAACCGAACACACCATTATTAGATACAATTTGAGTTTGACTGTGAAAAATAATTTGTTTCACATAAGAGATACCATCTTCCATGCAAGAATAAGCATTCTTCCAAAGGTAAGGGGCATGTAGTCATTGGGAAGCGTGGCTTTTTTTTTAGTCAGGTAGCGAATATAACTACAAGAGCATCTCCTGCTCTAAAAAGGATTTGGGATGAGAAGTCCCAAAAGATTCAGGAAAATAAAAAGTGGCTATGAAAAGAAGCCAAATATTTTATAAGCCTGACCTGTTAGGTGATTATGAAGAAATCTGTCAAAACAAAGCCATTGGTTTTCACAAATGAAAACACAAGCATAAAATATGATCAATTCTACAGGACACAGGACTTCAGTGTGCTTTTAAGATGACTAAGACGAGGAAAGAGAAAGAGCATTACCTTAAAGAAGGGTTGTTAACAGTAAAAAGAAGGTTTTGACTATCTATTTGGAAGAATAAAAATTAGTTACATGCCAAAAGAAAAATGTCATTCAGGGTTTAATGGCGATTTCTAGATAAGTAACATTAGTTGAAAATGCTTATGTGCACAGAAGGTCATTGAAAAAAGACAGGAAATTGCAATGCTAAGTGAATAAAACAAAAATAATTTCTGTCTTCTTCTGACCAGTGAGACTTACCACTTCTTTTCTCTTGTCTGATAATATTGTGACATTCTGCATGTAGAAACTGCAAGTGATCAGCTACCATCCTCTGTTGGCATTCATGAGTGACTTTGCCATATGAGCTGGGATTCAAGTACTTCCGACATCGCATTTCTTCATCTTTTAATCTACCTAAAACCTGCAGACAAGAATGTAAACTGTGAGCTGAAGAAATACTGACAACCAATACAGTACCAGAATATACAACAGTGTAGAATGAAAAACAAGAACAAGTAATAAAGTTACAAAAGAACTTGTGCAGGATGCTGAAAAATTAAATTTATTCCTCTGAATCACGCTATTACTGAATGAATATAACGTAGTCTGAGCACTAACTAGGCTTGACCACTACTAGATGTCTACCAGCACTCCATAATTTTCATCTTGAAATTTCTTGTTCCTTTTAACCTTGTGACCAGTCTTCCCCAATTTCTCTGACCATACTTCTTATTCCTTCTGAGAAAGTTTTACCACAATACCTAATAAAAAGAGAACTCTAAGAATCACTTTACTATTCCAAGTTCATCTGCTTGTACGTACGCATCTACTCAATAGGTACAGGAGTACATCTGAGCTATTAATAAAAGCTCTTTTTATAACTCAGTGAAGGAAATACGTTTTATCACAAGATAAGTCATACAAATACTGCCATAAAAGCACTAACACCCTGTGAATATGAGGGGAATCTAGGGAGAGTAGTGCAGCTGCAGACTGCTAATGATAGGTAAAACTGCTTTTGATCTAGTCGAAGTCTTAGCTTGTCCCTGAATTTCACCACAGGTGTGTAACCATTAGCTTAGAGGCAATTTCACAGCCCTCTTCTCAACTCTTCCATCTTGGTAGTGTGGACAGTATAGGACCAAGAACTGACTCTTAGTGTTGTATTAATCTTTGTTTTCTCAAACAAGGTATAAGAATTACAAGTAATTTAACCACAACATAACTTCATACACCACAAAGCAAAATGAAAGAAAATCCACCTCAGAGTATGTAATTTTTAATAATGTTTTGCAAAAACTTAAGAGTGTTCTCTAACTACATATTGCTAAAACTCTAATGTTACCCTATTCCAAACTGAAAGAAAATAAGGAAGGGAGGAAGCAATACTGATCGACCTCGTATGTTTTATTTTTTGTCTTTTTTTTTTCGCTTTTCATGCCATTGAGTCATCATTTATTATGAAATATTTTGATACTGACTGTCCATCCATAGGTTTGCAGTTTAGGTTCAGATTAACCATGTCACCAAAAAGTAACATTTCAATTGCATGAAAGCATAACACAAAGAACAACTATGGGAATTGCAGAGGACAACATGTATCATCACTAAAATTATTTTAATAATTGCATGTGTACTGAAGAATCTCTTACCTTCTCCATGTACTGTGAGCAATTTGACTCTTGCAATAAGTTCGAAGCTTCTTGTTTATAATACTCCCCTGTTTCATTCAGAAAAGGACACTCAAAAATTTCCTGATAAAACTAGAACAGAGAATTTTTTTAAAGGACAAATAATGTATATACTAGATTAACATTCCAAATTAAAAAAACATAATCAGAAATATGTATCTACCTTTAGGGGGAATTTTTTCTTATACTGTTCAACATGAACAAAGGAGTTAATAACCCCATGGATTACTTTCTGGTTTGGGTCTTCTCCACAGCGATCACTGAAATAGACAAAGCAAACATTTATGAGAATGGAAGTATCTGGTATAACTGATCTGTAGCCAAATGAAATAAAATTGGATGAAAACATTTTTCAGTAAACTCCTCTGCTTGAATTGGCGAAATAGAAGAAGATTAATCTTAAAATAAAAAATGCACTTCTTTCTCTCACATGCATTTAAATTGTTGAGATAATTATTCATAAAATGTTCAAAAGCATTAAAAGGTCATGAAATTTCCAAGTATTTGTTAAGGATATAAATATTCCAAATTACATATTCTAAGCCAGTAGTTTAAAAGTCGCAGTAATTTGCATCCTGTATTTGTAGCCTTTATTATTATAGACTACCTTCCCCTCTTGCCCCTTACAAAAAATCCATCCATTTTACCAGCATCACAACAAGAAGCATGCTGTTTTCTTCGCTGAACATCTACTATTCAACATGTAGATTTCAAGTGGAATAAACAACACACCTGGCTCATAGTCACAATGTTTAATCACACATGAGAAAAGGAAAATCTTACATCTTCCAGTCAAGTTCTTAGCTTCAAATGAAGGAGTTGAAGAAAACCTTGTCTTTAATTCCATTCAGGTGAAAATAGAAGTAATTAAAACGAGTGTTTTGCATGCTAAAAACATTAGTGCTCAGTCCTTTGCAAAGACTGGAAATAACAGACCCACACTCAAAACAGCAGAGACTTCCTCTTAAAGTAAAATTCTAAAAAAAAGACCACTTTGCATACGTACTTTACAACTAAGTAAAAAAATATTGCCTAACTCCAAAGATGTTAAATAGGACTAAAATGTCATTTACAAAATTATATTTATGGTTAAGCATCAAATACAAGCATTATCATGCACCCATCTAGGCTGGTGTGAAATGGGAGAGAAGTAATTTTGCTCATGTCATTTGTTTTTGGTTTGTAACCAGGAAAAACTCCAGAGGATGACCACGAGCTCTGGAGGTTTACCAGGACAGCCACACAAGCAGTCATTGTATTATGCACACCAGACCATCTTCATGTATTCACAACACTGATAATTATGGATATTGCTTTCAAACACTACTGTTTTCTCAGACCTGAAAACTTAGGCTCATGATGGATGTAAAGAATTAGCTCTCTTAACAGATTATGAACAGTCGCTGTATGGTTTATGCAGATCTATTATCCATTACAAACGAACTGAACAGATGGGTTCCATCAGGGATGATCTGATTTTTTCACCCAGGGAACAGGAAGATTTCCTCTGGTTGTGGGAGCTGAACCAGTGGAACAAACCTGGGTTTGGGTACATGCAGTGACACCCTTCATCCTTGCTAACATCTCTCTGCAGGGTCTGGTTTATGATGGCAGAGGCAGCAGCACAGAATCACAGATGGGAAAAGCTAAACATCTGCTCTGGCCCTGCAATTCCACCCCAGAGGGGCCCAGGAGCATGGAGAGCTGCAGGATGCATGCAGCCTGTGAACACAGGGCTAGGCCATGGAGCATAGGAAGTCACAGAACTAAAAGTTGAGCATATTACAAAGCAGGGCTCTGGCAAGAAACAACCCAGCCCAGCTCTCATATGCAGGACTCTGAACCTGGAAAGGACCTGGACCAGGTACACAAACACAAGCAGCATTACTGGAGGAACAGCTCAAGTCCCAGCTTCCCTCTGCTCGATTCACAGGCCACTTGGAGACCTTAGCCCATACACACGTGGTAGGGGAATGGGCTGCAATGGCCAGACCCAGGGGACTTAAAGGACAATGTACATCAGGAAAAAGCTGCATAAGTACAGGAGACATGCTCCACGGAAGAGCTGGAAGGAAGGAAACAAGCTTTTGAAGCAGAGGTCAGATGGCACAAAGGTAATAAACGAAAACAAACCCAGCACAGAACAGGCCTTGCCTGCTCTGGCAGCCACTTCAGGTTTTTATTTACACCAATGGCACTCTGCTCCCAGGAATGTGTAGTGCAAATGTCAAAAAAAATTGACAGAAGTTTTAAGGATGACTTTCACAAAAGTTGTAGCAGTAAGAACAACTGCCACACTAAAATGGAATTGGTGAACCCACAAAAGTAGAAGTCTATGAAATGTTTCTTTTCATTCTTGGCAGCAGTCAGCAAGCAATACAGATGCATAAAGCTACAGAGCAACTGCAACACAGGTTGAAGCAGGGATGTCACAGGATATCTTGGGTATGATGATGCTTGGAAAGGAATCTGGATAAACAGATAAAGTGCTAGAAACACAAGTTCCACTAATTCAGGTGGTGACAAGTTGTTTTTTTTTTTCCAAAAGAAATAGAGAAAGCTACAAAACACATGCACAAGAAAGTTATGCTGGTTTATATTAACTCCATCTTGCTCCTGTCTTCAGGCTCAAGCTAACAGTGGATGTTCAACATGTATTGTGCAGTGTATTAGTACAGCCCCAAAGAAGAACATTTTAAAAATTTCAGGTACAATAATTAAATATCAGATTCATTAAAAGAAGATTCCATCACTCAAAAAAGTGCTCTGCTGTGTCAGACCAAGGGTCTTTCAAGGCCAATTACCTACAGAATTCATTGTTAACTAGATGAGCCTGTTCCAAACACTTTTTAAATTAATTTCCAATAACTCTAATTTCAAACAAATGGAACAGAAAATGTATCTGCTTAGACAGGAATAGGTCCAGTTAGTTAGAAAATGTTAGCTATCTTTAGCAGAGAAGCCTCTCTCAGTCTGTACTAATCAAACCGTCATTTGAGATAGCACCTGAGTAATTTCCAAATTATTTCTGTTTAAGAATTTCATAGACGAATTTTCTCACAATTCAAGATCTTGTCGGCTTCCTGTTGTGTTGAAACAAAAATGCTTAAGGTGATATTCAGCTTGCCATGTAGGAGGAGTGCTTGAGCTAGAGCGAGTGGGATGAAAGTGTTATACTCAGAACTCGGTATTGGTAGTGCAGTCAGACAAGACAGGCTTAAGTGATTTAAGAACTCTCTGCTGTTCAAGGGGCTAATCCTGCTCCCTTTGCTCAGCCACAGGCCTCCATCTCTCTTCCTGTGCTTTGGCACTCATCTAATGCTTTGCTGAATTGACATGTCGTACCAATCTGATGAAACATTAGCCAAGATGGTTTTCTGTCACATTAGCAGTTGAGCTGGGTCACTAGGGAATTAGGTGAGCACCAAATTCAGCACATGAAAGGTGGTAGAGCACAGCCTGCTCCTTTTTGGTGTCAGTACACTCTTAGATCAGTTTAGCCATCTTGTTCAGCTGATCCACAAGCCGCTACTTGTATTTCTTTATTTTCAGGTACCAAAAAAAGTTTATTGTTAATTTTAATGTATAATGCATCGCACAAACTTACAGCTTCTAAAAAGTCGGTGTGCTCAAAGCTGTAGTCGGAAGTCTTTTTAAAAATCCAGTTAAATACATTGATAAAGTAACATTTGAAAGAATTTGTGGCTCTGCTTCCCCACCTTTTCCAGTGCAGTAAGAAAGCTACTTTTATATGCAACAATTGACTACAATATTGGTTATCAACTGCACATATTATTGTACGCTATGCAAACTTCCTGCCTAGAAGTAGTTCAACTGTCCCATCTACATTAATTCCATTTTTTTAAAGCACTGTAATAAATTGAACTATGCACAAACAAGTACTATGAGGAAGGTGTAGAATAGAAGAGTTTTTAAGCATATACATGTATTAGTAATTTTGTTAAAATTTTAAAGTTATATTATTCCCATGCACATTCTTGCTTGTCTGACA
This sequence comes from Rhabdornis inornatus, assembly GCA_013397075.1. Lineage (NCBI taxonomy): Eukaryota > Metazoa > Chordata > Aves > Passeriformes > Rhabdornithidae > Rhabdornis > Rhabdornis inornatus. The sequence continues at coordinate 247,502 of VWZS01000915.1, read as the reverse complement.
GATATAGCTTATGGATATGCACCTGATTTAATCCCTGAATTACTGAACTCAGTGCTAAAAGACATTTAAGTCACTTGCAGCAGCATCTTTAAAACTGCCTCTTAAAAGCTGTACTGACCACTGAAATTACAGCAAAGAACAGTAACAAGCCTATTGTTACATGCAAAGGTCATCCTCAGAACCCCCACAGGTAGCACTGCATTTCACGATAGCAGGAAAAAAAAACCACCTGCAAGAAGTAGTTCTCTCTTATGTAACTCATTAAATGATAAGCAGATCACAAAGTGGCTAGAAGAAACTTAATTTTGGATGTATATTTTGAGAAGCAGAACTGAATTAACTTCTCTGAGATCACACAAAAGACTTCCTAATAAAGAATGGGAAAAATCCAAATCCAACCATTAGAGACAATGACCTAAGCTTTATTTCAAAGTTTCCAGATAGTAACAAATAGTGATAACTTGTTACTGTCTCAAGATCTAATGCCTCCCAAAGCCAGTGACGGCCTTGATCTAGACACCCTGGGGAGGTCCGCAAGCAGCCTCAAGCTAAACACAGACCATTATTTTAAGCGGCATCAGACGTCTGCTGAAAAAGGTTTTCACACTCCCACCCACCCACCAGTGACATAAATACATTAACTAAAACAAGTCTTCAGCATCACTATGTTTGATGTAACAAATGAGAATGTTCTTCACCATGAATTAGAGACTCTCCATCTAGTGAAAATAAATTGTTAGAGTAAAAATGGATAAAGCACTATTAGTCCTGGTTACAAAGGAACCATGATTCAACAACTGGAAGCAAATAAATACTTCCTTCAGAAGTATGGCTTCAGAAATGCCATCCAAAAGAGACATCATATCTGCTACTTTGCTATCAAATATTTAATTCAGGAATTAAAAATACAAATAAACAATTAAAATTAGGTTTTCAATGCCTTACAAATTTTTTTCTGACCAAGTTCATATTCAAGGAACCTCTATCTGCCAAATTACCTCTCTCCCTCAGTTTACCTACACCAGTCTGGTCACCTTAGTAATCCCTTTAAAAAAACCCCCAGTCACTAGGCAGCTCCAGAGTTATCCTAAACAGTGGTAGGAGTACAGAAACTGATGAAACTTAAAACTAGATCTGTAGTAGATTGCAAAATTTCTGTTTATTCATAAATTAGAAGATTTTACTAGTTAAATAAAATTTTTAAATCAAAGCTTTGAAAGTCCCAAGGTCTTCGGCTTTTTCTAGAAGTAAAAAAAAAAATTTAAAAAAAAAAATCAGAAATAAAATAACATTCCCTCAAACTGCAAAAAATAATTATTTTCATTTCATTCAAGTCAAACACCAAAAATGTTAAGTGAAGGTACTGATCTGAAAAAGAGAAACCCAGAAGCTTTGTCTTCCTGGCAGATAAGCAAGAATTGTTCTGGGTCCCATGCAAAGAAACACAGCTTGACTGGCCTTGGCAAATCTTCACCCAAGGCCTGGTCCCTTACTTTACTGACAGCACAGAAGCTAAAGACAGCCAGCACCAGGCGGAGAAAAAGACAAAAGGCATCCTATGGGACCTGGGCAATTATTCTAACTCCTCTCCTCTCATTGATAAGAAGAGCTGCTGAAACAGAATAATCATTACTCTGTGGTTACAGGGAATTCACTGCCTTTTTCTACACATGAAAGCCACAAATACGTAGCTACATTGAGAAAAGCTGATAGACTATCATCATCAGATAAGAAGTTACCTCAAAAAAACATAAAAGAATTCTGTCAAAGTCCACAGATTTTCAAAGTAAAAAAAAAAGTGCAGTACCCTGACATATGTTAAAGCAAGAAGCAATCAAGTACTCACTTTTTTATTTCTCGAAGGAGCATCCGAATAAGGATGGCCTGCAGTGGCTCAATCATTAATTTTCTCCACATATCAAGAGCTAGCTGTCAGGACACAGCACAAGTTTACATCAATAAAAACTACATTTTAAAAAAAAAGTAAAACCCACCACACCAAACCTAGAACAGTATCAAAGATGACACAATTCCCCATTCAGGATTTTAAAAATTCAGTTGTTACATAACCTCTTCCTTCTCTAATCAGACTGACTGAGTGAATGCTGGCTTCCCAGCCTGCATTTGTCCTACACATCTAATAGAACTGATTCATTCCTTGGTTCCACTCCATCAAGTATTCTCAAATGCATGCATGGACTCTAAGCAAGCAGGTTACAAGGGCAGATTTTGAGACTACACATAAACAAAACATTTGCACAGTAATAGGTAAGTAACATACCTTTCTACCTGAAGTGTCCGAATGTGTACAAACACCAGTGTTTCTAACAATGATTGCAAAATAAGCCTCAGCTGACAAAAGGGAATTTCTCCTGGCTGATTTGTCAGAGGTCACAGACAAAGACATAGAATCCTTTCATCCAACACACAAAGAACATTTCCAAACTAAGATGCTTACATCTTAAGCAAAGGCACTGGCAAGCTAACATTTGGCTTCAAATGGAATTCAAATCAATTCACATTAGGGATAGGCCACCCTATTTCTAATAGATTATTGGAGGAATCAGTCAAATGGACTCAAATATTTCTAATTCTTACTGGTGAAGCAGTTGCTCCCAAGATATACTACTCTTAAAACACAATTCCAATAGCTGAAATGAGCTTTCACACTTGAATCAAAGTCAGATTTAAAGCCCAAAGGGATGTGACCCCTTATATACAGAGAATAACTGCGCATAGGAGACCTCCAAAAACACCTCCCAGGAAGTAGTAGACTGGGAAAAAATTAAACTGCAAAGTTCAGTAAGGACAGAGGGAATGTTGCTCCTAAGAAAGCTTTGACACAACTAACAGGTCATTACATTTAAAAATTAAACTACCAATCAGGTTTGTCTTAACTGAAAGCAGGCACATAGCTATCAATCTGATCCACTACGTGAAATAAATCTCCTTTTTAAAGAGGAGACAAATGAACTTGCTCCAGCTGTCACAGCTATTCAGCACTCATGCTGCAATACAGGGTTAAGAAAGTAAACCTGAAAAAAGCAGGCTAAAGGAGAGGTAAAGATTTGCTTATAAATCCAAAGAGCAGATCATGTTTTGAAACCAAAGTTGTCTTAGGAGTGATTTTCACTGTCTCGCCTTGTAGAGAGTATTGGAGAACAGTTAAGTTTCTGTAAGACAACAGGAACTCATCCACTACAGAATGAAAGAAGCCAGCTCTGGAGAGAGAGAAGAAAGGGAAGGACAAAAAGAAAAAGAACTGATACATTTTTTGACTATGAGATGAAGAGAAACAACCTCAGGTAGACCTATTCTAAAATGTGGTCTCCAGCACAGTCCTGCTCACATATGAGCTACCAGTGAGAAGCAAATTCAAGTCACCTATTGGAATTTTCTTGTCAAATAAACTATAGACACATCCATCCAGCAACTTGATGTATTAGTTCAAGTTTCTCCCCCTTGAGGATAGGGACTGATCTTACTTCTCCAACTAGACTGGCAATACTGAAGATGGCTGTTTCCTCCATTTTCCAGAATCTATTTCTGGGGGAAAAAAACACAGAAGGCACATCTTAAATACCTTCTAGCTCAGGGCTCCAACAGAGCCATTGAAAACTCAGGAGTTTGAAATCAGTGATAGGAGCTCAACTCAGAAACGCAGTCTCCTTCACCATACATTCATAACATACAGAGGGGAAAAAAGTAATCTCTTGCAAGCACTTGCAGACTATTTTCATTAACTTATCTCATCCTGTATGTTTCATAGTACAACAATTACTGAATGTCTGGGGATGAAGAACTGTTTGAAGCTGTGCCCACACACCTCACACACACACCTCTGTCTCAGCTACAGACCTACTGTTATACACCTCAGAAGAACCGAGCAAGAATGGACTTGTTCAAGATTACTGAAAAGCTCCCAAAGTTTTGTTACCACACAAGAGTGATGTTGAGACAGAAACTTCAGAACAGAGAGTGCAGTTCTGCTTCTAAAAATACTGGGCATTATTTCTGTAACTTCATGCTGAGACTGAAGAGAACTATATATAAAATAAACATGTTTGCCCTTGGGTAGATAAAGGCCACAGTCATCTAAAATGGCATAAACGGTAATTCCTTCAATTCTAAAGTGATGGACAACGAATAATTTGACTTCTGCCAGAGCCCTTGTACAATCCAAAGAATAAAAGATGGAATCCTACAGGAACTGTAATGAAAGAGAAAATGCTTTCAAAACAAAGACTTGCTAAACTTGCTGAGTGCCTCGTAGGTCAAGAAATGGAGCACTGAATCCACCAAAATAGTGCTGCAATTTAATACATGAATGTAGGACTCAAATCTCCATTACTTTTCAGGACAAAGATGCGACTGACATAAACCTAATCCTACACCATTCAAGAACAGATATTAACCTTACTGCCTTGAGATTCTCAAGAAAAGCTTTCATACTTCGTCACATCAAGAAACAGAAGCCTAAAATCTAATGCTTCAAGGGCTTCCAAAAAAAAAATTATACTGCTTCTTCAACATGTTTTCTAGATAGCAGTATCACTTAAGAATCTAAAGTTTGTTTGCAAAGTGGTTCTATTATCACATTTTAAACCCAAGTTTTCCAACAGTTTTCATATTTGCTTTTTTCCCCTGCCAGGTCAGTCTTATTTTTCTACACCAAAACTGTAATCTCATTTTACAAAGGGAACAGTGCTTACATTTACAATATTTCTGTGACATACAAAACTGAAAATTTCAAAGGACAAAGCTGAACTCATAGCATTCCGAATACCGTTCACATCCAACCCCACTTTCAGAGATACCTACCTCTCCAATTTCCATCAAAGGTTCATTCATATCCACCCCTCCATAACCATACTGAAGATCAGCTTCAGTCAATTTGTTCTTCTTAATAAACTGTGTGTTGAGGTACCTATAGAAATAAAGATATTCTAATCAAAACAGACAAAAAGAAAAGGCTTTTAAAGTTAAGTTCAGAATTGTGGAATGTCTTCCACATCACAAAATATAACCTCCTCTAACCAATGCCATTGCTATTTGTAGAAAAATGTTACAATACAAATGACATTGAAAGAATTTACATCACATTAAAACAGTAGTGTTGGTAACGTAGAGATTAAACAGGAACCTGAAATATCACTGTCAGCATTTTCTTGGTGAGCAATACACCCGTGTAAGAATCCAACCTTTCAACATGCACTGCTCTGCTACTCATACATACATATATGTGCAAAATACTCCTAACTCACAGATTAGTATTAGAGTGATAGTAGTTTATTTTAATGATAGAAAAACACCCCTACTATCAGATATTTTTAAGTTAAAAGTATTTTCTTCTACCTGTACTCTTTATTCTTTTGTGTTTCTCCCAGACTGAAACACAGAAGTACTGCTAATTTCAACAGGGCAAACTTTTGTCAGTTCTGACCCTTTACTCAGGTCATGAAGGAGTTAACAGCCAGATTACAAATTTTAAAGTAATTTCTGAAAATTCTCTTTAAATAACAGTTATAAAGAAGGAATGCTATAAATGCTATTATTAAATTCAGTATTTACTACTGTATGCATAATTTTTATAAAGAACACAAAAATGGATTCTGTGCAAGACCTGCCAAAACATCCATCTTGACCCTCAGCATTGCCATAAAACAAATATTGTAACACTTTTAAACTGGACCATTCTTTTCTTTCCCAGGTAACTGGGAAAAAAATTCTAACATATTTCACAACTACACTCATAATATTTCTTATATTAGAAATGCTTAAATGAGGCAACTAAGAAGGTTTTTTAAATTTCTGATCTAACCAGAAGTTTTGAGACGCTCAGTTTCAGATACTGAAAAGAGCCAGATTACTGAAGCACCTTAAGAGATTCAGGCTTCAGAAGCTGCACCAGACCAGAGATGTCTGAACACTCTAAGCATGAAGGCAAAAGTCAAGCAAAGGAGAGAAGGAGGAACACACTGTGAAATCCTGTGAACTCGAAAGAATTTAGGACACCAAAGAGTCCAAAGAAGGAAGACTTCTCATTGTACAGTGATGAGAAACTGGAGCACAGCAGCCTGAGCTACTTTCAGACTCAGGGAATACTGTAACCCTGTGCTACCATTGATACCAGCCATGAACTGTAAATGCAGGTCTCTCTAGAGGGCTACAGACCCTCCATGTCATATAAAACCTGTGGGGACATTAGGAACAGCTGGAACATGAGCCTCAAGCAAGCTCCTTGGTAGCATTTTCCCATCTTCCGCCATGTGAACAAAGCCAACAGCTGCCAATCTGCTTTCTCTCGTCACACTTGCTAAAAAGGAAAGCCCTAAACTCCCCTCACTTACCTTCTCTCTCCCATTAGTACATACAGAAAGAGAACTAAGAGTAGCATGTAAAACTAAAAATTGCTATACCTTGATATGCTGGTATTATTACAAGTATTTTAAAGACAAAATGGAACAAAGCAAAAGCTGCACCATGTGTGTTTAGTTTTCAGGATTTTATTATGAACAATTGTAATACTTCTTTCTTTTTTTTTCTTTAAATGACTTAATTTCAATTTGGATAAGAAAACCCTCCCAATCACTCGAAATTAAAGTACGCTGACCATATTTTTTAAAAGTACCTATGAAACCAGTTGCAGCAACAAGACACTGGTAAGGCCTAATGTCCAGCATTGTTTTTATCTGTTATTTTTACCATCAGAACTAACAAAAACAACAACTGAAGAAGTTTCCTTCACTGTTCCTTATTCCAACAGTTTTATCACCTGGGTTCAGTCAAGCACATATGGGATTTTACTTCTCAAATTTAATCCAGATTTGTTGTCCTAGCAAAATGCACTGAGGAGGATGGTTGAAAAAAAAAAACCAAAAACCCAAAGTCAACACTGAAGAAAGAAAAGATTTAACTCATTTGCCAATTACACAATTGATCTTGCATTTTATAAACTTTGCTCAAAAGTGTCTCACATTTGAGTAGTGTTTCAAGTATTGCCTATCAGGTTAGAAGCAGAGATGCAAGCCTAATTAAATTTTAAGGGAATCTATTTTAAAGTAACTTTCAGATTACCACCTGTAGACATTAATCAGTTTTCATTACTGGAAGAATGAAACAAATTCTGGGATACAAACCTGGGTACAACAGAGTCAACTAAATTATGGTACTTTTTTCAGAGCAAGCATGCAATAAGAAAAGAACTCCAACTGATTTATAAAATGCAGAGTATCTTAAAGGTTTGACTCAAACCATGCGGGTTCAACTGCATACTACAGTATAGTGCCATCATTGTAGAAGAACTCCTAGGATTTTTAGCATATACACAGCAGGGTTGATTAGCACCAACACATTTGGCACTGCAACATCAAGTAGAACACATTAGTAATGAAAGAACTTTAGGAACCATCTTGGATACTTACCTGTTGAGGCATTATTCCTTTTTTCTCATGTTCTGCTACCATAACTACATTCTCTCCAAAACTGACCTGAGGCATATTCATCTATTGCTCTCTTTAATCAACACTCTTCAACTTAACCTGCAGATCATTTAAATAATTTCAAAGGTTTAACAACTGTTTTGCAAAGCTTACCTGTATAAACAGTCCATATAGTCTGCCCCTTTGCTATACTCTTCCCAGTATCTGTGATACATAACCAGTACTTGTTCTTCAGCTTCCAGAACTCTCTGTGAAGGCACACACCCCACACACACCAGAATTAGTATGAAAATAGCACACAGAAAGTCATCAGGGGATTATCATTTTGGAATGGCATTTACTATTTGCATATTCAGAACTGTGGCAATGATCAAAAAGCTAACACATCTTAATACTACCAAGTTTTGGTAAGCCAGCTAGCTCTCTACTGTATTATTTTCTATTGATCTTTTCAGAAGTGCCTGCTTGAATAAGTCTGTTCCATATTCTCACATTAAACTGGTGGGACAACTGATTATCCTAAGTGAGCTCATCCAGGTCACTAAATAAATGAGGAAGAATTTATTTGGCAGAGTTCTCTGCTAGTTTAGTGAACTGATTTAGTCTACCAGTGTCAGAATTATCCTCTCTGTAACCAGTGGAACTGCCCATTAAGACACCCAGCCTATCTTGTCAAATACTTAGGTACCTAAGCACGAAGCCATTCAGCAGCACTATCCAGAATTTGCAATGCTTTGCCCCCTATAAAGGCACTAAAGACACTGCTAAGCATCTTATTTAAATCTACTTCTCTTTTTACTGATATAGATGGAGGCACCATTCATATACCCTATCTATTAAACATGATGAATCATGACACTAATGAAATTTCCTGTCTTAGCTGATGAAACAGAAGTTAACTCACAGCTATACAGACATACAAACATTGCTGTCATAATAAATAATTTGCCATTATTTCCTCTCCTCCCAAGCATTTGTGTTATTTCCCACTTGTTTCAGAAGGTTTTTGTTTATATTTTTAACAGAGTATATGCAATCAGTTTCCAAGACACTGGAGTATACTTTACTGTTGAAACAGAAGGCTAATGACAAACTCCAGCAGATTTGCAAAACTAAGATGTTTCTCTAACTTGTTTGCTTATAAGCATTCGACATATAAAATAACTTGCTTTTCAAGCCAATGAATATATTGCATAAACCGTAACTGTTTGCTTAGAAAGAAGATTATTTCTTTTGTGTTGCATATTAACAGGTATCTATAATACCTGCCAACATGGTTGTGTGGTATGTGTTACATGTTTCATATATGTAAGTATTGTGTCTCTGCAACTCTGTCATCTCTGATTTAGTCTCATAAAGACCTACAAAAAGTCAAAAAAAGGACAAAGAACACCTACATGCACATCAGTAACTGTACAGGTTACCTTGTGCAAATGGCGTACATGATTCTCCAAAAAAATTTTAGTCTCAGTATAAAGTCTCTCTCCAAGAGGTTCGGGATAGGCCACACACAAAGCATAAATGTCTCTGGGCTCAAAGTCAAGGTTTGTATTAAAGTGTGAAAACATACAACAAAGTTTATGATTTACAGAACCGTTCTTCTCCACACATGCAGTTTAGATTTTGGGGTTTTTTTACTTTTGAGCAAAAAAGATAAAATGAATCATTTTCTGAAATTAGCGTAAGTATGTAGGCTTTTGCAGAATCCAAATTTACAGCATCGATATTAAATTATAAATAGTGAATGCTGTGGCAATGTTAGAGCTAAGATCTTGAAACTTCTGATAGTCCCATACTGATGTGGCTTCTACCCTTTATTTGCCATGAATAATATACAATAATCTCAAGGTGAAAAAGCAGCTTTCATGCACCATTCTTCTGTATTGCAGCCAACATGAACTGAAACTCTTCTCATATACTGGAAAGAAGCACTAATTAGGTTAAGAATGCGATTAATCAAGCACAGAGCAGAGTAAACACATGGTGAAGCCAACTTCAAGTTTTCCTCCCTGGAGTCCAAAACAACTTACTGTCCCTGCATTTTGTCCTCACCTCCACAAGTAAAACAACTTCAGCGGACACTGAAAATGAAATAATCGCAGTGGTAGTGTGAATGAAAAGAAGATTGTATTCTTTTCAACTATTATTATAATTTCAGTAATCCTGTTCAGATCATAGCCACAAAAAACAGTTGTACTTGTTAACTTAAATGGGCAGCAGCAAACTGTTAAGCCACCCTTAAGGTGGCTTTGTTCCTAAACTACCTTGCAGAGCTACATCTTCAGTTTGTATCAAGTTTTAAGAGTATCTTGAAGAGAAGTCGTGACTGAGAACTTTGCTTTCAGAAAAGTCAAGCAAGGATCAGGTTTCAAGCTTCACATGAACAACTGTGGGAAATAAACTAATTCTGCAAAAATTACTTTAAAACATCATGCTTAACCACTAAGCCTAGGCATTTCATAAAGCCAGCCATGGTAGAAATCAATGATTTAGTATATCACTTTAATTAAAAGATCTGCTTTCCTCTAGTATACCCTAAAAAAGCACATGCCTGAGTAACAGGAGGTAGAAGACAGAGAGTTGAAGAGCCACCTGCATAATCTACAGAACAGTGTCAAGCTCTCATCACACAGCTTGTCCAAATGCATGTTTTTCATTTTTTATATGAAATTACTACTCAAAACAAAGAAGATCCTGATGCAGGAGAACTAATTAGGAAAAACCATTTATCTGGCAACTGGAATCTCAGAGACCCCAACCAGAATCGAATCTCGAGTACAGTTATTTCATTCATATAGATCATCTTTATTAGAATTCTCCTCAGAACAGCAAAAAGCATTAAACGGAAACACCGAGAAACAAAACAGACAACATTCACTGCTTTGTAACAGTAGCTACCACTGCACTACACCAGCTTGTAAAGTAATGACCAAAAATAATCAAAATAAACTTAAATAGTGAAGAATGAAATATTCTATTAGATATTGTAAAGAATAATTAGTTTTTACACTTTCCCCTCCCCAACAAATTTTCTCAGTCTAAGGATGGTGAGTAGTCAAATGCATCCTCAGTATGCATCCCCTTCACTAGGCAAAGATATTTTTAAGAAATTAAACTCAGAATTAGAAATCTTCCTAATTTACTCACAAAAAAAAGAGGACATGACTTTTTTCTCTTTAGATCCACAATTACACTATCTGAATCACGAAAACCTACAGATCTCTACCACAAGAACAACTTACACAAATTTAGAGGAAAGAGGCAGTCTTCACCACAGCAGCAGAAGAAAACAGCAATGGCAGTTTATTTGATGAAAGCAGTAAACAAGTATCTCTGAATTTGCCTTGTAAACAAGTTTCTTAGTTTTAATAATCCTACTTAAGAATGAAAATGGTATCCCTACTCCTTCATGAAAACACACATCTTCCAAACATGTCTTTCCTTATTCTAGAGAACAAATTTTCTTACAAATGAAGAAAGCTGAATCTAGTATTCTTCCTTGACATTTGCCACCATGTTTAATATCAGCAGATACACAAACTAAGAGCTTAACCACGGAAGCACTTGACAGGCATCTCACCCTCCTGTATCAACCAAATACTACTTGCTGGATATCAAGTTTCTCTAGAATTCTACAAAAGAAAAGCTATCATGAGACTGAAATATATCTGACTATAGCAAAACTGTTCTTTCTTGCTGAATTTGTACTTGTTTCTTTATCCATTTTTTCTTTGAGTCCAGAATCCAAATTTAAGTGTGATATTCAAAATGTTGTGACCTCTTAACAAAAACAAAACAACAAAAAACCAACAAAAAAACACCAAAAAAACCCCAAACCAAACAAACAAAAAAAACAAACAAAAAAAAAAAAAAAAAAAAACAAACAAAAAAAACAAACCAAACCCAAAAAAAACCAAAAAAAAACAAAAAAAAACAAAAACCACCAACCCCAAAAACTCTGATCATATCACTGGTATTTTACTCCATAAACTTAAAGCACATTTTTCCTTTGCTGCTGTCCCTTAGAACTACAGGAAGAAGCCTTTACTGTTCAATAATTTATCTTTAATGGTGAAAGCCATCTGTTCTTCCAGTTCAGCATGCAGTTTTGTAGGGTGAGAAAGGTCACATGAAGCTGCAGCCAAACTGCTGCCTAGGGGCCTTCACTCTGCATTGAGAACAAGAACATCAAAAACCTTCTATGACTTAAGTGCTTTGGTAGCTGGTATTTGAGGGGCATTACCCAGCAATGGGAAACTGAAGCACTTCCAAACTAGGAAGGAACAACAATAAAATTACGATCAACCAGAAAATACTATATCCAAGGCTATAAAAGCTCACAAATATTATCCTTGGGGTTAAAAAAGCACCTAGTTAAGACTTCTCCAGGAGACCAATGTAGAGCTTTGGAAAAATTTCTATTCATCAGTCTTCTGTAACACAACCAAAATCTTGTAGATGGTTTCAGGACTCGGTCAGAAAGAATCATGACCATATGAACTTCATTTACGCTTCCTTCTCAGTCAGTTGTTTTTAAAGATACATGTTTAAATTTCTGGTTCATCATAGGGCCCTTGCAAAATAGTTAATTAGAGGAGGGAGAACAAACTTGGAGAAAAAATGGTGAAAAAAAGCAGGTGGCCATGCTGCAGACTTTTAAAATAATTCTGTTTGAAGTATAGCTGCCCCTGGGTACTGTTCATCTCATTTGCAACTTATTGGGGGGAAAACCCAAGACAACAACAGGAAGAGCTTAATGTTCTACCTGTTCAAAAAATTCTAGGTAAAAGGCAGTTACCAAAGTACAGATGAACTGCCTACCACTCTCTAACCAAGCCTCAACTCCAAAAGCACTCTCACGCCTAATGAACAGTTGACAGCAGAATCTTGAAAGTGATACAATGTATTCACAATAACACCTCAAACAAAGACATAACTGTCACTCATTTACCAGACAATGAAACAAGTTCATACACATTTCTTTCTGCAGAGAATCTTAAAAGGAAATCTGAAGGTCAAAGGTGGCTCAGGATGACTCACATAAAGTGACATATGGTCTTTCAGTTGCTCTTTTCCAGAAGATTTTAACTCTTACACCATTGTGGTTCCCAGCTCATTGCCACTCTAGCATTTCAAGTATGAGATAAAATGTTCATTTAAAGATAAGCCATGCTTAACCATAAAATTACCATAAGTTACAAAGGAAACACTATATTCAAGACAAACAAGTCCTGAAGAACTAGTGGGGCAAAAATTAGTTCTAGAAGTGGGTTATGCACAGTACAAGCCTGTCATCCCTAAAATACTGTCAGCTTCCATACTCCACTGGATCTCAGCCGCCCCAAACAGTGCAAGGGAAAGCTAACACTTCTTAGAATACACTGATGCAGATTGAAACAGTGATTGTTTGCTGTATCTTAACCTTTGTTTCCACATCACTGTGTCAACCATACAGTACAAACATCAACTGATACTATAATCAATGAAATAACCTGCATGAGTTGAAACAGTTCAAATAATTTGCCATCTTTCTATTGTGCTGATTAAGCAATCAGAAAAATAGAGTTGATAGAACCTTTAAAATCCCTGTAGATATTTAGAAACATTACCCCAATTTAATTGAAGAGAGAATAAAAAGTTAACAAAGAACAAGATGACGTATTTTTAAATGCCAAATAAAAAAACAAATATCCTTAATACCTTAATCTTCTCTATGTATAAAACCTGAAAAAAGCTTTTATTCCAGCTGTATAGAACTACCAATTCCACCAAGTTGTTGAATACTCATTGAGCAGCTTGTGCTAAAGTGCAAAGTTTGGTTATAGGAAGCAGAAGTACTAAACAACCAACATTCAAGCTGGAAGTTACACAAACTCCTTGGGCCATTCAGCCACAGACAACAAGCCAAAAGGCTCATGCCTGTGCCAAAACAGGCACTAATAGTGCCACTTTCCAAGGAATGTAATTAGGAGATGATAGTAAGTAAGGTCTTAAGAATTACATGCCAAATGATTCTTCCAAGACTGCTTACTGAGCCGCTATTCATAAGCAATCCTTTTCTGATGTTCAATCAACTGGACTAAATCCCAAAAGAGGATCAACAGCAGACTTGTGTGCAATGTCTCCACATGAGAAGTTGCAAGCAAGACAGTGTGACAGGAGGAATCAATATAACATCTCATGCAACAATGATTATTTTATATTTAAATCTATTTTAGATGCCCTTGTTTGAATGTTTAAAGTTTTAAGCTACAAAATATAACCACTTGATAAGACTGAATTATGTAATCCTCAAAGACTGCTTAGAAAGAATGACTGCAGAACAACTTCTCAGCATGTAAGTACCCAGCTAATTAATTTAACAATATTTTAAATTCTGGAGTCAATTGAACTTGACTTCAGTACAAGGTGGCAAGTCATGCCCCCAGAAATTAGCTAGAAACTTTAAAATGAAAGAGCTCTTAAAGATTATGACACCACAAAAGGTCTCCACAAGAACTACAAGCAATGTACATACGCACATGCACACACTCAAAATACAGACACTGTGGGAAAGCAATTCTGACAAATGGTTAACATGTTCAGGATGAGACGAGACTTTAGAGTGAAGCTCCCACACACAAAATAACCTTATGTTGTAAAAATTTATGTATAAGGATCTTATCAGGTGCTTCTTTTTTCACCCACAAGAATTAAGAAATCAATAAATAAGTCTAAATGATTCTTCCCCCTCATAATTAAACCAAACTGTGTCCAATCCCTGCAACACAGGTGCAAAGTCTCCTAAAATTCTCCAGTTATTCACCAGGATATAATGGCTAATGAATATACAGACACAGGGCACAGTATAACTGGTTAGAAAGGTTATACTTCTTTTAAAAGAAGTTCACTAAATCTTGTAAAATATTACAGGTGCGTTTTACATGTAATACACGAACCTTTCTACTACAACAACGTATGTACAGCTGTGACTTGAACAGTAAGACCATATGAATGCAGAAAGAGTAGCTATTTTTAAACACAGCTTAACTGTCATGAGTAATGTGGAAATAAGAGTGGAGGGAAAGGAAGAAGGCTTTTTAATAAATCCTTGCTGTAGTAATGCCTAGTATAGTAGTTACCAGTACAGTTAGAAACACAAAGAAGAGGGAGAAATCTTTACACAGAACAACCTCAACATCCCTCACAACCCAAACTTAAAGGGGTATTTCCAGGGTATTTCCCCTGATACACACGAACACTTAAACATACAAGAAAACCTCATAGTCAGAATAGGGGACACTCAATACCTATAAGAACAACTTTAGCATAATCTAAGTATTAGAGCTACCAAAAGTGACTGAAACTGGGACCAGTTTACTTTTTATGAGCATTGTGATTTGCACATAGAATACTTCCCAAATATGCAGAATTTCCCATCCCTCTCAACTTATTCACAGTCCTAATAACAGGTACAGCCTAACAACAAGCTGCTCAAGATCATTGTTATATAACATGGGTTTACTCTATGCTAAACACATCACACAAACACATTAAATCAGATTTTTCACTTAAAGGATACGAGAAGCGATCATTCCACGTTGCTCTTTCAACATAATCCAACATAACAACAGCTTTAATCGTTGCTAGAAGTTTGTTCCATGTTTCATCAAAGTCAACTACTCGTGGTTTCAAGGACATTGTGGGGCTTTAGTGTTAATCTGTAGAAGAATTAAATGTGTCAGACAACATTGCACAATCACTGAAAAAATACACACTTCCTTTGAATTTTTCAATTTCAACTTTGTACACCGTTGCACCACTATGACCGAGTGACACAAAGAATACCCACCCCCTCCAAAATGAAGCTCACAATCCCTCATTTTTAATGTTTTGGAATGGAACATTAATGTTGCATGAGGAGCCTACAACATAACACCAATTAATCTAACAGCATAATGCTTTATGAAGTTCATTATCTCACCAAACTATTAATTTAATACTGTCACATGAATAATACAACTTCCCTGTAAATTTTGATTTGTTCACTTCTATTCAAAGACTGTTCCAACTGTATCTAAGAAAATTTGGGTTAGAATAAACTAAACTGTTACCAGAGTATCTGAAATTCCTACTGTCAGTTTGTAGCCTATGTTCACCTTAGGCTTTCATGCAACCTTTTCAGTGTTACATTTGAAAAGCCACAAAACCTGAAAGCTTTGCTCAGGATGTGAAAAAGAAAACACAGGGCAATACGCAGAGCTTGTGCAGCTTACTGCACAATTCAACAGGACAAGCAGTGAGATCTTTCAGGTAAGACATGGCTTGAAAATACAGAAGCTGTGTTAGTAATTTCATATCAAAAATACCAGAAGAGATTTATTACTTAAAAAACACTCAACATTAAATTATCTAACTAAAACTAAGGAAAAAGTAAGGTGATTTTAAAAAGAGACAACTGTGAAGGTCTCTCGTTTCCACTAGTCTCTGTCCTATGTAACTAATCAAGAAAGGACCTCATGTGTGACATTCCACGCACAAAGTTTAGTTCCTGCTCAGGAACAAGACATTGTAAGACTACAATAAAAAGTGGAAAGAATACTTCTATTTCCATTTCAAACAGATAGACAAGTGACTCTTATTCTTCCAAATTTTCAAGGTCAGAAGGGAAAGCATAAAGCTAGTGACAGACTCTGAGCACAAGAGGCAGACCTCTGTAAGGGAAAGAATCAAATGTCATGCTAAAAAACTATTTAGCAACCAGCGTACTACCTTAACCACTACTGGCTCTCACAGAATATATCACTTCTAAGTTTAAGAAAAAAACAATAAAATCAGATGCAACTTTTAGCATGTATGCATACAATCTGCCCCCCTGACTAACTAACCAAGCCCCTCAACTGCTGTAAGTGTTGTCATATTTGTAATACGGTTATTAACTCAATTCATATATGTAGGCAGGACTTTAGACACAAACATCAGTGAGAAGTGACAAAACAAAGATCCATCAAAGAAAATATGCTGAAAAACACACTGATTTATGTTTCACAGAAACATGAACCTCAGCAGAAACAGACAACAGCTCACTTTCAGGAGGGGAGAGGGGGAAGTGGTAATCTTGAAAAAGACCAAACACCCCTCTTCTGGAAAACACGAGAGCATTTCCAGCTGACTTCAAGAAAAAATAATCATGGTTCACAAAAGACATTAAGAATTATAAATGCTTGTGGTAATGAAGCTGTACTTATGTTATATTAGAGGTTGCTGTCTTGGAAACACACGTGGTACATCCAAGGTAAAAGAGCCCTTTCCTCAAAGACAAGCAAAACCGAGGGGAAGAAGGAAGGGTGAAGAAAAAGTCCTTTCCACAATACATCCCAATGTCATTAATCAGTCACACCGTGTTCTGGATGATTAACACCTAATACTGTAGAAAGCATATACACGGTCATCCAAGTATTCTGTAATTAAATAGTTTAAGATAACTGTTATTTGGCATTCTCTTACAACTTTCACAGAAATATGAATTTAAATGTGTTTTACAGACATTTTAACAAATACAGTGTAACTCTTACTATAAAAAACTGGACTTTTTGGGGTATGCTGTGCTCCAGTGCGAGCAATGCTCAAGCTCACCAACTTCGATAATTAAATGTCTTGTATTGTCACTGTAAGAACGATAGCAGGGCAGAATATCTACCCCAGGGTTTAGACTCTTCAGGGGGTGGGAAGCCAAACTATTTGATAAGCCCTAAGGTAAACAGACGTTGTTGAAACATATTTACTCAGCAGGATAATGAAAGGACGCCGCTTCCATCACCTCATTCTTCAAAACATACGGCTGTCATACTGCATATATTTGTTCACACAAATAAACACAGAGTTCTGTCCAGCACCAAAGAACGCCCCAAATTTCCAAGCTATTTAACCACCTCGATAAGCAGCATTACAAGCCCGTGATGGGTGCGCAGCCACAGGCAGGAGCACTCGCATCAAACAGGTGACCAGTGCTGCCCGCCCCCGCCCTGCTCTCCGCTCCCCACCTCCTTCCTCAACCAAAACAAAAGCGAAACCGGCTGAGAGCACAGCCAGCGAAAAATGAGCGGCCCCGCCAGAGAGGCCGCACCGCGCCCTCCCCGCGGGGCAAGGGCAGGACCCGGGGCAGCACGCGGCGGGCTGGCGCGGCCGCACAGACACCGCCAGGGGAACGGGGGCCCGGAGCGGGGGCAGCGCCGGGGCCGGGTCCGGACGGGAGGCAGGGCCCGATCGCCCCCGCGCACACCCGGCAGGGTCGGGACCGCCACCTCCCCACGAGCGCGGCGCTCCTTCCCCTCGGCGCGGCCGGGCCGGGCGAGAGCGTTACCTGGCGGCCCGGGGCCCGAGTCAGCGACCCCCGCCCGGCCTCCCTCGCTCCTGCCCTCGGCCGCGGTCGCTGCCCCGCTCCGTCCTCACAGCGCTGCCATTACCCAAAGCCGCTCGCGCCCCGCCCCTCCGCCGGCGCCGCCACTGCTGGGGTCGGGGCGCGGCCGCGCGGCCCCACGACCCCGCTCGGTGCTGCTGCCGCCGCACTGCCGCCTCACCCGCGGCGCCTCCGCCCTCGGGTTCTCCCTACCGGACTCTCTCCGCCGGCCGCAGGGTGAGCTGGGGCCGGTGGGTCCCGGCTCTTCGTCACTTTCCTGTCGCGCCCACCCCCGCCGGAGCAGCGGGGTTTGGTACAGCCCGCACTGTACGGCGAGCGCGGGCGGCCGCACTTCCCAGCGGCGGGGCGGTCGCCGCGCACGCGTCACTCCGCCTCCATGGCGGGACCCTGCCCGTCCCGCGCCTTCCCGACATGGAGTCGCAGGGCACGGGGGCTGGAACGGGCCTCTCCCCTGGGCGCGGCGCTCCCGGGCTTCGTGTGAGGAGGTCGCCGTTACCACAGAAGGTGGAAGTGTCCCCGTTCCGCCGTCTGCCCCCAGCAGGGAATTTCCGCAGCTTCCAGCACCCTGCTCCGGTGCGGGACGCCTCGCGCAGTGCCTCGGCAGAGCGCCCGCCGTCCCCTTGGGGGCCGTGGCGAAAAGGGACAACACAAAGTTGTTGTGTGGCAGTAACAAAGTAGAGTCGCTGTGGAGACCGAGTAGCCGGGCGTGCTCACGTGTCCCTGGCGCACGTGCGCGCGGTGGGAGCCCCTGGGCATGGCATCGCCTGCGGGCACCGGGTCTGAACTCGGAGCCCTCGCAAACGAACGTAGGAGTGGCTTTTTATAAAAAGCTAAAAAAACAGGAATTGATTTAGACCACGTAGTGCAGCTCTCCGTAGGGGACAATAGTCTTCTGGAAAACAAGACATTTATTTCTGAAAATTCTCTTGTTCAAACTACTCAAAATTCATGTCAAAATAATTGCTTTCCCGATTTTCAAATCAAGCTATTGCCCATTTAATTTCCAGTGCTTGCAGCTTTATCATTAAGCCTTAATGGTTTCCTTTGTGTTGTCTTTTAAAATTATTTTTATTAGCGCCTTCTAGACATCTTAAACATCATTTCAACTTTCTCTATTTCCACCCTAAATACCTTTATTTTTCTATTCTGCTAGTTAAAGTTCTTCTATTTGCTGGGGGGGAAGGTAGGTTGTAATCTTAAGCTTTTGTGTGCTTGTTATTTTCTGCAAGTGTTGGATTCTATCTGGCACTTTCTTCTCTTTTTAAGGACTGAAGGCTCTTTCTTAAACTCTTAGAAGTTCAAATTGCTGTCACAATTTAATTATGATATTTATGTGTGAATGTATTACTTGTACAAGATCAGTTATCACAAGTTAGATGGCCGTTAATAAAAAACATCCTTATCTATACACTACCCAAACATTACACAGTACATATTTTCTAAATTTCTGTTACATGAGGAAGTTTAGTCCTGAGTTAACTGTTATAAACTGGAAACATAGATACAGAAAGGGAGGTATTTTCAAAACTAGTAATTTGGGGTGTTCAGCATGGGAGAATCATGTATTAATTTTCTGAAATTATGAATATTCACAATAGCACAGACTTTAATTAGGTACCAAATCCTCAACTATTCTGCACACTCTGTTCCAGAAGGCTGCAGTTGAGGAAGCGCACTTAGGGAGTCACAATTCAGAGGAAGAACATGAACATTCATTCCTGCTTTTATGAAACATATTTAAAAATTGTTCTTGTATTTAAATGTATTTAGGAAATAACAACTCCTACTTAAGTCACAAAACTTTAAAATCTGGATATCCTTTTCATTAAGTTTCTTTGTCAATGGTGTGCAGAGAATTACCACCTGAAAACACCGACTGGGGTATTGCAGGAGTCTGAGATGAGCAAACTGAGAGCATTACTGTGTGTGTGCTAAGGTCATCTTGCCACTCCCACGGTGCTGCCTGCACTTCCAAAAGAACAAAGGTTCTCATACAGTCTATTAAGAAATAATTACAATGTATCTGCCAAGAGCAAGATCAAAACTGTGCGTATGCACCAATGCTTTATGGGAGTGGATACGTGATTTATGCATCAGTGAGTTCAGTTCAGTGTTAGCTCTGTGGTTGGGCTGCTCTACCTGCTGAAGCCCAGATGTTGATCATCTGAATTAACCTGCTGTGCAGCCACGGCCAAGACAGCCAGCAATGAAAGCTGCATTTGGCAAAGCGTGACCAATTAATGGTGTCCTCAGCTACCTCAGTCACATCTTGATGCATGTTTTGACGACAGCAAATGTGCAGACCTACTTTAAATCCTGCTTGACCAAGGCTTAGTGTTGTCTTTCAGCAGGTGTAGATAGCAGAGACACAGATGGGGGACAGTTGGGCATTCTTGAAGTTTTTGTAGGATAGTCCTATGGGGAAGTCAACTTCTTCCCATTAAATTCTTACCAGTTCTTTATATATTGTTGATTACAGTAGCGAGTGACACAGGTTCTTTTCTGCTACATGCATATGTCACCTTAAAACTTTGCCACCACATACACAAATTTATGTTTCTTTAATTATATCTGCTGTCAAGTCTGCTCACTCTCCTAACCACTATTGCAGTATTTCCCGAGTTCCCCCGTTGTTTATATATGTTTGTTTTCTCTCATCTGATATTTCTGTTTCTCTGTCTGCTTGCATTAATTTGTTTTCTTTTCTCTTATGTAATTAATTCTTTTGGAAGGAGCTATCTATTTTTTTATGTTTATGCTACATCTAACACTGTATTATTCTGGTACAGAACTAGGAATCCCACAGCCCTATGGTAATACAAACACTATATTAAATACCACCTACTGCTTTATTTAAAAGCTGGTTTAGACTGCAGTCTGAACTGATAGTGAGTATCCACATTCCCCACCATCACCATTTCAATTGCAAATGCCTTCCATGTTACTATCTGCTTTTCTTGTCTTTGATTTAAAATCCTATTTTTAGAGTAACATATTCCTTAGCCTTTTTCATGTAGAAAATGAGAATATTGACTGGATTATTTATGTTATATTCATGTTATATTCCATTTTTACTAGATGAGTTAGTCTGCATTATTGATGCAGATAATAATACCTAATTTTTTAAAAAATAATATTTTGTTTCTGAAAACAAGATAAATGAAAGCAGGAATGGACCTTTATTTAATTATAGCTATTTTTAATATTGTGGGTATTTGTCTTTCATTTGATAACATGCAAAATATATGTATAAACTGAAAAAATCTTTTGCGATAATAAAAATACACAGTAATTAAGTATTGTTCTTGTAGATTTTTTGAAGTTTATGAAGAATTTAAAATGTGCGATTATTTAATCTGCTTTAACCCCTTTAATTTTCACTAAGAAGCAGGCGCTCACTGCACTCCTGGCCACAAGATGGCAGCGCTGAATAGCAAAAAATAGCAGTTCAAGAGTTTCAACTTGCATAATCTACAGTAAAACTAAGAAAACCCACACCTTTTTGTCGTGAAATAGGGAAATTAACAAAAGTTGAACTCTCCCAAACAACATTTATTGGTTAGCCATCAAGTGTTTAGTTCAACTCCCAGATTAATTCTATCCTTCCCCGGGATTGCTTGGAAAAAAATTTGTAAATGTAATTTTTTTACATCTATTATTAAAAGGGGCACCAATTTATTCTCATGTCATCGTAGCTAAGAAGTTAAATTATCTTTCTGGGCAAATCTGGTTCGTTTTTCTTTCCTATTTTTTTTGCCAAAAAATTGCTAAAAATATTCTGCAACATTACTGACAAGCAAAATTGTGTATTTAGAACTTGTATTTAGAGATCAATGATCTGTCAAGGCTTTATGATGCAGTAAGTGAGCCTAAATGATTCCACATACAGGAATTTTTAGATATTAAAAAGCTTTACATATGAGGTACCAAAAGAGTAAAAGATTTTGGAGCTTTTGTGTGTTCAGTTACAAGGTTGTAAATCCTTCCTGCTCAGTAAGTGCATCAGATGCTGATAGTTCAGGTACTTGCTATGGGCTGGGTGAACCAGATACAACAATTTACCAACAAACAAGCAACCTGGCATATAAGAGGTTTCAATGTTCCTATTTATCATAATGTTTATCTAAGCATTTGGAAAAAGAATGCAAAAAGCTTCTAAAGAAGCTATTAGGTGGCTTTATTTTCTGAATTGTTAAAAATGAAGGAGTCCTGGCTGAGTCATCATCTGGCTGGGTTTGAGTTAATTACTGTGATTTAGCTTTCAGGTTTAATTTGAATATGAAACTACCCCTGAAATTTACTCTAGTAAATAAACTAGCTTGTAGTTCTCATGCTTTAGCTTATATGCATAAAATTCCAAAGCTAGTACAAATTAGGGAAGCATTGTGACAGAGCTGAGAACATGGAATTGTTTAAACAACATCACTTATCCCTGCTGGTGGAAATGAGAGAGAGAGGGGGAGAGAGCCATGAGAGGATGCTGCACGCAAGGGAAGGAAAGCTGCAGTTCCAAGAAAGTTCTGTTACCTCTACCAGGTCATGAGCTGGGAATATATTTGTTTATAGTACCAGCAGCGAACCAAAAAATATTATGCCTCTCCTTTCCTTTTGATTCAGAAATTATGCAATTGTCTTCAGAAAGTGGTTCAAGTCCTTTTTTAGTGGTATCTTTTTATAAAAGGCTCATAGATCATGTGCACCATTGTACAATCGCTTTTAAAAATTGTAGTGAAATAATCCTTTCATGGAGATGCCATAACAGTGAAAAGCCATTGCTGAATACCTCGAGTCTTGTGTCCAGTTCTGGGCCTGTAACTTCAAGAAAGACATTGAGGTCCTGGAGCATGTCTGGAGTAGGGGAATGAAGCTGGTGAAGTGTACAGAAAATAAGTTACATGAGGATGCAGTCAGAAGGAGCTGGGGATGTTTAGCCTTGAGGAGTCTCAGGGAAGACCTTATTTCTCTCTACAACTCCTCCAAAGGAGATTGTAGCCAGGTGGGGGTCAACCTCTTCTCCCAGGCGACCAGAGACAGGATGAGAGGAAATGGCCTCAAGCTGCGATTGGAGATGTTCAGGTGGGACATCTGGAAGAATTTTTTCATTCAAAAGGTTGTCGGCCATTGGAATGGGCTGCCCAGGGATGTGGTGCAGTCACCATCCTGGGAGGTATTCAAGAAACAAGTGGATGTGGCACTTAGTGCTATGGTTTATTTGACAAGGTGGTATTCAGCCAAAGGTTGGTCTCCATGACCTTGGAGGTCTTTTCCAACCTCAAATGATTTTATAATCCTACGATATTATGAGCAGATACTGTGAGAGGGAGGCAACTGCTGCTTTCTGTTTGCTAGACACAATGTTTTGGACAAAATAGTCATGTAAATCTTGAGTGGTTCTACCACTATACTAAAAGTAAAAATCCCAGCATACAGCTCTATGATATCTGTGTGTGCAGTACATATAAATATGTACACAGATGGAAGAAAAACACTTGAACTTGGTGACTGCAGAATCCCTAGTGATGATGATTCTTAGTCAACATAACTTAATTGTGAGACCAGGTTGAATTTGTAGAGCTGCTCTTCCCAGGGAAAAAAAAAAAAGAAAGAAAAAAAAAGGGAAAAAGAGCAAATAGTATGTCTCCACTAAAATATGATAAATGAGAAATGTCTAGTGCCCATTTCTAAAATGTCATTTTCCAAATTAAACAAGGCATCATTCAATTTCCTTGAGTTTTCTTGAGAAATTATTTTATAAAAGTACATATATTTGTCTCTCAATCCAGTAAGACACGTATTTCATACTTAATGGAGATGGAAACCTCCTGTAATGTGCAAAAGTGCTAGACAAATAGAATGAGAAAAAACAGCTCATAAATAAACCAGCTGACAAAATAGCATCATCAAAGAGATAAATTAGCTGAGCTAGCATTAGATGAAAGATATATTCTTTTCAGAAAAATATGTTTCTTTAGCCATTTATCTGTATCACTGGTAGATTAAGAACTAACAATTCTTGACATGAAAGAAATACAGAAGCTCTCTCACATAAACAAACTGCAAATAGCCTGATAATCTTCTGTTACACAGAATATTCTTCCATTTAGTTATTTTTCACTTGTACCTCTTCCTTCTCTTTATAGCTCCCAGACACCTTTACTTTGCTCCATTTATTCAGCAGCTTTTGCTTTTCATTTTATATTCTGCATTCTTGCTCTTCACTGTCATTTACAACCATTTACCACCAACAAACCAATCTGCTCCCCCATCGAAAACAGCTTACAGTTTCTAGAAAATCTACCCTGCCACTGTTAACCAAATGCAAATATTTTTAATATATTTTAATTGAATATTTTTAATAAATATTAACTCTTTGTATGTGTTTGCCTTTTACTGCATTATCTTAACGTTCGATGTCATTCACCTTTGTGTGAGGTAGTTCCTCAATGTCCTATTAATGCTGGCCACATTCCTACACTGGCTCACTGTGCCTTACAGGATACATCTTTGTCAAGACACAAGTGTATGCCAACTGTCATGGGATATCCATATTCCTGTGGCACAGTGTATTCACATTCAACTACAAACTGTTTTCTGTGTGCTTCTTTTAACACAGTCTATTCATGAAACTTCTAATAGTAAAGTTTTTTGTATTTAAATTTTAAATACAACTAAAGCAGTTGCTTGGAAACTTAATATTCATGCTATAAGTACAAAATAATGCTTTATACAAACCTGATACTTTTCACCTGAAAAGTTCAAAGATCTCTACAAACAGCAATAAATTGTAAATGGTTATGAATACAGTGAAGTACATGTTATATCCATGTTAGGAGGAAGGTGTTATATAAGTAAAGTTCATTGTTCAGCAGAGGAAATGAAAATTTCATGTAGTAGATATAAGTTACCATTCTTTTTTCTGCTGCAACAGAAATATTATGCATGTACCTTGAAGTCACCGGTCAATGCTTTAAACATTTCACATGCCTTACATGGTTCCCTAGTCAAAATATTATTTTCCCATTATAAAAATTTCTCTCATGAAATGAATATGCAACAAATGAGTATGCAGCAATTTATATAATGTCAAGTTATTTGTCAGACTATAAATTCCTCCATTGTTTTGTTTGTTCTGGATCCATCGTGTGGGGAGACAACAATGCTGGAGACTTGACCTAGGACTGGCAGATTAGGAGACAGTCTGAATCCTGTCAATTCTGCTCATTACTTACAAACACCATACCAGGTATCTAACTACACATTCACAACCCATTCTAGCCATTTGTGTTGTTTTTCAAGCAAATAAAGCGATCACAATTGAGCAGCTAGTGTACTCCAATCTGCTTTGCTATGTTTTGGTGCATCAGTAAGTACATCCCTTCAAACAGCAGGACATACCAGACAGTAGCATATTATATGGGATACCCATTTTGTATTTATAAACTTCAATTTCTTATTACAAATCCTAAAAAAGTTTTTAAAAATGCAAACAAAACAAATACAAACAAAGCACATGAAAATGTTGTATTTAGTTTTTGGAGTGTAAAATATTTTAACATTACTGCAGGTTACTATCCAAAATCAAATAATTACAAACCCAAGAAAATCAAAGTAATGATATTTTAAAAAATGGACCTAGAATAGTACTTAATACCCCCTTCACCAATAATAACATCCAACCCTTCCAAATAAAGAAATCCTATTGTTTACATGACACAAGGCAAAGTAGAGCTAGCTGAGGTACTGCAAATCCTTACAGCTGTTAGGCCAGGCTTCTCACTAAGCCAGACCTGGGACTCCTCAAGGCTATTCCTTCCAGTGCTTCTGGCTTATGCAACCCACAAAAGTCAAGGCAGTGCCTTAGCACAGCACTAATTTAGGCAGCATCGATTTTCAGAGGTTCTGGTGATGGGCAGTAGCAAAAAATAAGAATAAAAGGATCATCAATCTGCTCTTGTACTACTCATACTGTCACTCAGTCTTATTTTCAACTTAACATAGTTTAGGGAAAGAGATACTACAAAATATTTATAATTCTACAGATGTGTAACTTAAAAAAAATTATATACATTCAAAAAAAAAGTATTTACAAAGCTTTTACCTTTTACAGTATTGTTCAATGTTTCCCTTTCTAAGGGTGTGCCATTTCTATTTGTGAGCCAATGGAAATCCATATTTTTCTTGCATTGCTAGGAGTTTATAAAAGAAAAGAATAGGTAAATTATAAGTCTTATATTTTATACTCATTTAAGTGTACTTATTGCCTGTTCTGTCCTCTGTTTCAGACTGATCAGGATTCTGTTGCAGCATGCAGATATTGGCTACTTCTGACTTTCATCACATTTACAAAATAAATTATGAAAACAGTGGCTATGTGTTGACTGCACTTTCCTGTGACCACTCTGCAAGTTCTGCACTTGTCCCTCTATTTCCTTGCAGCCAATGAAAGAGTAGAGGTAGGATTATTCAACAATCAGCTAAAATTAGAGTGGTCCATGAGGAGACCTGTGGTGAAATTATTAATCAGTCAGTATCAGTATTATTTCAAATAGGATACCAGTCTATTTTTCTGACAGTTTTACCTGTATTGTCTTCAGATATATGGATTCTAATTAAAGAGAAATTGACAACTAAGATAGGTAGCATATCCATTTTGCTGTCATTGTTTATGCCAAGACAATCCACGAACATTTTTACAAGAAAACTAAACAGGTGTTTCATAAGATTAGAACTAAAATGCAAGAAATTATTCCAATCCCTTTAAAAAACTATTTCAAAAGATAGCTGTGAGATCCATATGAAAAATGAGCTGTCTGAAAATTACACAGATAGCATTCTTACCAATGTAATGTGCATTGGTGAAATATTTATGTTCTCTGCAAAGAGCACCATGTTTCTTTTGGTGCCAAATGAAGTTGCTCCAACTCCCTGCTCATCTATTACACTCCCAAGAATTGATCCAGATTGGAAGTAACTTAGTGGCTCTGCTCACGGAAGTTAAAAACAAACAAACAAACAAACAAAAAAGCAATGGAGATTTTGAGTTAGAGAGAAAAGATGACTCAGGCAGTCATTCTGATGACAGTAAAGAGCCTGGATTTCAAGTTTATGTTCTTTCATAAATTATGAAAATCATGATGAATCCTGACCTGTGGGGCCTTTTTATGGATTCCTCTCGGTCTTAGCATTTGAAATTAAATAGGTTCACACCAGGCTTAGATGCCAATTTAAAGATAACTGTTTTTAGTCGAAGTGAGCACTTTCGTGGCACAGGTCAGTCTGGCCTCAGGTAATAAATATGGTACCCCAGCCCTGCTGCAGTAAGAACACAACAATCCCTTTTCATTCCCTTCCTCTTCCAGCCCACCAACTTTAGTGAGCTGCATCAAGAGCCAAATCTGGTTACTCATCTCTGTATCACCAAGGTCTGAGTCTCTCTGGCAGTTCACTTACTCCTCTGATACACTTCATTATGAGAGAAGTGGTATAAATAGTAATAAATTCTTAGTCAAACATTTCAAAGCTGTTTATAACTTACTTGAAAACTAATAAAAAATAACTGCTTATCCAAATCCAGGCCCTAAGAGTTCATGGAAATTCTCAGCTTGTTTACAGGTAACTCACTCCAGTAGTTTCCATTATTTAACATGCCCATTTGAAATTTCTTCCTGTTTGTAATAATATGTCTACCTTCAAAAATATTTGCTAATAACCTAAGAGCCATTTTTGCCGTTTTGAGTATAAAAATATTTTTGAGGTGCTGCTAATATCCTAAGAGCCATATTTGGCTTTTTGAGTATACACGGCAAAACTGGAATTTCTTCCAAAGGTTTCAGCAGAGTAGTTCTCAGCAGTTTAACACTTGCCTGTTCATCTGATTATCTTACTATTCTAATAAATACTTTTAATTGACAAGAGCAAACATATCTTTTAATGAATGAGCATAACAATAGTTATGCTACATAATGGGTGAGCTCTTAAAGCAGAATTAATTATGGGAAGAGAAACTCCTCTTTAAAAACCCAGAACAGATGCATAATATATATGCTACAAACAAAGTGAGGGAAACAGAACTCAAAACAGGAAGAGGGTGTTCAATATTTCAACAAAGTGAATGGATGATGAAAACTGAAAACTTGCACAAGCAATAGTGATAACTGAAGATTCTGTATTTTTTCCACTACATTGCGATTTTGATGGCTGTGTTAAATAACTCCTGTGAAGCAAATAAAAGAACTAAATGCTTAAAGGCAAAACCTTTGCAAATAAATATGATTCATCTCCCATGAAGTCAGAGATAAGAGTTATTTGTTTTTTTAAAAAACACAGGAAACCAATACGCAGGTTCTCTTCATGCCATGAATAAGACTGAGTGTTTGACCTGTGTGGACGTATCACCAATCCTGACACACACATCCTCCAATTCTTCAATCACAATGAGTTATGTGAAGTTAACTTAGGTTTTTCATGTTTATTTAGCATACTGAGTAGTTTCTCACAGTAAAAAAAAAAAAACAAACTCAAAAATGGGTAAATACATTACGTAGCTTCAGAATATACGTGCAGTGATGTATAGACATTCAATTTGAAATATACTGCAGTATAATTCCTTCTTACACTACTTTGTAAAATACTGAGCAGCTATAGAACATACGATGTTCAAACAACCCTAGTAACAAAGTTCATGGCTTGGCTTACGCATTTATTGCATTTTAAAATAATGAACCCTGAGCCGGCGGGCCCTGTGCTCCCAGCAAAGGACGTGCTCACACCTACAGCACAAGCCCACCATGACTCAGGATTTTAGACGTAATCCCGTGACAGCGAGCGGGGAAACACGCACGTCGCTCCCGCTTGTTACCTCTTGGCAATTTCTGATTTATTTAGCTAAAAAAATGCAAAATACTATGTCATACCATGAATGACTGACGCAAGAAACGTGCTTTTACTAAGCAGAATTACAAAACAACCTGCGGGCAGCACCTCAGCGGGCCGGCCTCCGGGCAGGTTTCCGTGTCCCTCAGGGCTCCGGCACCGCCCAGGGGACAACAGGGGGTTGTGCGCGTCCCTTCCCTCGGTCAGCGCGGGGACGGCCAGGGCTGAACCCTGTGGAGGAGCGAGCCCAGCCAACCGCCCTTATCGGCGGGGCCCGGCCGGCGCGGCGAGAGGCCGGCACCGCCCCGCTATCGCACGCCCGGAGCGCGACCCAGGGAGCGCGCCGGACCGCGGCAGCCCCGGCTGTTACCGGCCGCCCCCGCCCCCGGCAGCGCGGGGCCGCCCCGCCCGCACCNCGGGCGGCGCGGCGGCCAGGGCAGGCACGGGCAGGGCAGGCGGGGGGCGCTGTGCCGCGCTTGGCTCAGCCCCGCCGCGGGAGCGCGCAGAGGCGGCGGGGACGCGTCCTTGTTGGCAGCCGGGAGCGCGCTGGGCTCAGGGGCGGCCGCGCAGAGCCCGCACGCCGCTGTGGGGCGGCCCCGAAGCGGCTCCGCATCCCGGGAATTCCGGAAGGGCTGCGCGGAGCGCCGGCTCTGGTGCCGCCCGGGAGCCATGGCGCTCGCCGGGCTCCGGCAGGCGGTGGCTCCAGCCGTCGCTCGGGCACCGGCTCGGCTCGCCCCGCGGTGCGGGTCCGCGCGGGGGG